>VZTV01060028.1:0-17375 GCA_013400875.1 Anhinga rufa
CAACTGAGACAAATCTCTGCTTCCTCTTTCCCCAGGCTCCAATTGCTGTTAAGAAAACTGGCGTTAAAATATTACTGATAGATGATTGGTAAGTCCTTTTGTGTTAAGTTACTATAGTTTAATATTTTCAACTTGCTATGTTTGAATGTTTGCTTTTCTTGGATTGTTCTTTTAATACCATCATAACATTCAATTTAATTCAAGCATTAATTCAATTCAATGTAATACCAGCATAACATTCAGTCATGGTTTCAACAGTAAATCTTTGCAAATGAGTGTCCACACTAGAGGAAAATGGTTTAGCTTTTACCTTTTTTCTTTGCAACACACCTCAGTTTTAGGTCAATTGAACATGTCTCTGAACACGTTAGAAATGAGGCTGCATAACTTCTCCCAGTGGTGCAGTTCATCCGTCATTCCTAAAACTCATACTCTGTACTGTCAGAAATATATGTGGTGTCAGCGCTGTGGTACATACGCAGAATTCCAAATCTGATGTTTTTTAGAGATGTTGTCAGGGTGTCAGGGTGTTTTTCAGGTTCAGGTTGTCTTCCATCTAAGTCAAAGGAAAGCTTTCTGTCCACTTCAGTGGTAGTTGGGTCATTCTGTTTTAAAGTTAATACAAAATTTGCTAAGTGTTAATGTATTTATTCATTATACTGAAATTATTTGTATTATCTCCAACAGAAATTTTCTACTGGAGTTAGCACTGAGGGATTTAGCCATTTATCACTGGTTTTACCGTGTTTTGTTGTACATTGATGTAATGGAAATTACATGTTACATGTTATCTTATTAGTCAACAGAAACAATTTTTAATAAGTCTAGAAAATGAAATAATTAACAAATGAGAAACTGCATGGGTATTAATCAAGTTGTTTGTGCAGTTTAATATACAATACTGTATGTTACCTTACCAGGGTACAAAAATAGTTATCTTAAGCTGCTCTTGCTCTTATAACTTGAGGTATCTGTCATCACAAGATGTTAATTTAAGAGTTTAACATGTTATATAGAGTTCATCAAATCAGCTTGCCTATGGATTCTTGACAAAATATTTGCATACAATAACATTATGTGACTTTGCTGTGAAAAATAGTCCGTAGTAAGTGCATGTCAGAGAAATAAAAAAGGTACAACATGCTATTCAAAAACCATAGATCTACCTCTATGAAATTGCCTCAGTTAGGGAGCATTTTTATTTTAAATTTCTATTGTTTTATTCATCTTTTTAGAGCTCATTTACTAGTGAAATAATTGATGAAACCAGTCAACCAAATCAAAGGAATAAAATTATATGCATGTTAAAAAATAAACTAAAGTGAAAAAGGAAGGTAACACAGGTGGCTCTATTAAAACACGTACTTGAAATGCCATCAGGAAGATGTTGTTTTTAACCTTTTTTCTATTAAGTTCAGCATCTGTACAAAATAAGATTGCAATCTTAAACTCATATTGAGAAAGGATTATGTTTATTGAATGATAACAAGAATGGGTACTCATCCTGCATTTTTAAATGCATTGTTCTTTCTGTTTTCCTAAAAGGGAATCATTATGATTGAACTGAATCACATAGTTGAATTAAATATTTTTTTTTCTCAGGTTGTGTACAGAGCTAGAGCTGGCAAACATTTTCCCTTGCAGCAGCCCCAGGTTAGCAGAGTCCTATTTTATATGCTAAGGAGGCAGCTGTAGGAAATGTCACAGTTCATTTTGGGGAAATCATACCACTGACCAGAAATCAAGTCAAGCAGTGAATAAGGTAGTGCTATTGGCTTGGTCTCTGCCTCTCCAGCCTACACTGTGTTCACCTCCACTTTATAGGCAGATACTGTGTCCCAGTGCAGCTGCAGCATCTTTATAAGAGGAAGCTGGAAAACAGCTTAAAAAAGACTTTAGGAAGGAACAGAAAATGTGGCTGAAACAAGAATAAGAATGTTCCTTTGAAAAAGTGGTATTTATATAAGGACAATAAGCCTTACATCTCGCTATCTAGTTGAACAGCATCTAGGACCTGATTAGGAAGGTGTCCAAAGCTAGATGCCACATATCATCTTGCTTAATCTTGATTTCATCCAGCATAATTTAGAGAAACCTGTGGCAACGCATCATCCCAATTTTACAACCTCTACACAAGAACTTCCTGTCAAACTGGATTTTGTGATCCATCTGTATTGCTAAGCTAGAAAGGGCCTGGGCTGTGGCATATGCTTTGTTGTGTGTTATGCGCTCCCAACAAATGTCCTCTGTGGTCTGAAGAATATCACAAACCACAAGCTGCTCTCATCTGGCAGCATGGTAGAAATCATCCTATTTTATTAAAGAAAATAATTTAGCTGCATGGAGAAGGACATTGTGGGGCTTGCCCTCCACAGTGGAGAATGGCCCTTGATCCGTTACATTTACTGGTAGAGATGTACCCATAGGTATGGACTTAGATAAAGGCTCGGGTACAGGTGCTAGCCCTTGCTGTGTCTCACATTTTTGTTATAGCTAGATTCAAGTAGTTTTAATGGTATAATTATGTTAAATAATGCCGTAGTGTTCCTGCCAATAATTTTGCGTAACTGGGTAAGCATTTCAGCTTTTATCCTGTTAGTAATTGTAGAGTTGCTTTATGCTTGTTCTGCTCATTTCAGTTCTTGAACTAGAAAAAGGCTACTCCATATGATAAGTTAAGCCTCCATTAATCTCAGCTAAAATGGAAATCCTAAGTGAGGAGTAAGCTCTTTTCTTAGCTAGTGGGGTTAGAGAAGCATCTCCAGAAGGGAATTCATTCCACCTCTGATGTTAATTGCTCACTGGAGTTGTCTCTCTCCCTCCCCACCGATACCTCAGATAAATAGGATGATCCAAACACTTCATTCTATTAGAACTGCTCACAAACAGGACATGGTGATCTGCTGTTTTTAATCATGTCAATATATTCATATACTTTTGGTTTCTCTTAGTTTGTATTTGAACATTATCTGCTTTGTACATCTTCCTTTAGGCATTTGTAAGTTCATTTTAGAACAGAAACTTGCACTGTTTCTCAAAATAGATTGACTTTCAAGAATCATATGTATTTGCTCATTTTGTGTAAAGGGTTAGTGATCGTATTATCTTCAGATGGCTTAACCTCTGCAAAGCAATTTTGAATATCATACTAAAGCAATTCACCAGATATAAGCTGAAAAGAGTGAAATTAAAGTTTTTGATACATCACTGATAACACTTCACCTTAAAAAAAAGAAATATTTGCATAAAAAGAAAGCACTAGGATTTTAAACTATTTCTTCTGTGAGATTTAGGACTTTTCTAGCCTTCTGTGATGTTTTTCAGAAACAGAGGGAATTACCTTTGTGATCATCATGAGTTCTGGTTTTCTAGTATTAACCTTGGACCATCCAAGTCCAGTTTTCTGTTTTGTTTTGGGTTTTTTCTATTTTCATCTTATACATTTCCTCACTAAAATACATTCTACTACTCCATCTATTACTGACATTTGCCAATCATTTGTTAAGCTTTTGTCCCTTTAGTAAATGCTTTGAACAGTTTCATTGCTAGCAGTTCAAAACAATAAAATATTAGGATAGGTAATTCCCGGATGAGTAAATGGAAACTCAGACACCTGATTTCAAAAAATTTAGGTAGGCAGGGACTTCTGGAGATCATCTGTTCCAAAGCTCTTCTCAGCTCAGGACTAACTTCAAAGAATGATCTAGTTGGTCAATGTCTTCTCTAGGTGATTTTTGCATATTTTCAGGGATGGAGGTATCACATCTGACCTTGGCAACCCTTTTCAGTGTTTCATTGTGAACAATTTTTTCCTTAAAACTAGTTGAAATTTCTCTTGCTTCAACTTGTCAATATTGCCTCTTGCCCTTTCACTGTGCATCTCAATGTGGAATTTGACTCTACCTTCTTTATAAACACAGTGAATTCTACTCCCATTCTCTATAACCTGGATAGCAAAATAGTCATCACAACCAGCTTTAGAATGCTTTTGCTAGCAAAAAATGGTGTTTCTTAAAATAAGGTAAAATGCAGAGATTTTATTTATAAATGGAATGAGGTGATTTTCTGATACATCTGCAAACATCTGTGAACAGGATTAATGGATGATGTAAACCGGATTAAGGATGATAATGAGACATATTAATTTAACCTGCTAAAAAAAGCAACATTAAAGAAGGATCCAGTCAATGATATGATACACAGCTTTCTTATACTCAAGAAGAGTTTATAAAGCAGTTGACTACCTTACACAGTACATTCAAGAAGGAAAATAATGTAATAAATCAGTGGCAACTCAGAAGAGACAAGTTCAGTGCTGTGTGTGCATTTGTAAATCTATGTTAGCAGAGGAAACAGATTTTATATCCTGCTGCTTCTTTGTCATATCCACAAACACTTGTGAAAAGAAGAATAGCTGTTAGTGGTATCTGAGCTAAAAAGTGCAAGGTTCAGCTGATGAGTGCTGAGTCTTACCAATGAAAAACAACAGCAAACAAGTCTATCGATCAATATATATGAAATAGTGTTTACAGTGCAAAGTGGAATAATATACTTTGGAAAAGAGACAATACCAGTTTTATCTAGTGTACTTATTTCCATTGATTTTGAAGAAGCAAGGGTAGTTGATGTGTAGATGCAAACTCCATTTGGGTAATGTGATGATCTACTAAAATTTCACAGTCATTTTTGGGATAGTGCTCTCTCAGACAGTGTCTCTGTCCCAGCTTGCCAGGTCTGCAGTCATCATAAAGAGCCCAATATGGATCCTTTACACCTCAGTTTGTCGAGGTGGATAATTAATATGGCGTTCAAGGTAAATGCTCCTGAGCTTGAAATCATGCTCTCTGCTTTTGTAGAAGTTCTCAAATAACCCATATTTTCTGCCTTTCTAGCTAACCTGAAAAATCCTGTCTGACAGGATTTTTAAAGACAAGTCTGGTCTTTAAATATTGTGAAATCAGAAAATGTACCTGGCTGGTTATCAGTCTGGATGAGTGAGATTTGTCCAGAATTCATTCTAGTTTGAAAAAAGTTGGGTGCTCAATGTGTTTTATAAATGCCTTGTTTCTTTTCTGTAAGTAACTTAAAATGTAAATAATATTTCTGGATTTATAAGCAAGAATCTAGTCTAATAACTTTCTACAAAACAGCTAAGTAAACTCTACTGTTTACTATGTCTATATTTAATTTGTGACGGGAATTTAACTTTATACTGGGAAGATGATACAAAGAATATTTAAAATCATGCTGCAGTTCTCTATTCAGAAATCAGTACGTATACTGAGGTCCAGAAAAACTATAGTTTTTGTGTAATCTGTCCTGCAGTTGATTACTATATCTGAATTGCCAAGACAAGACATAAACATTAGCAAGAAATAAGTTCTTAGAGCTTGGAAATTCAGGTTGTTGCTTGGGGTGTTTTTTTGGGGTAGGGGGGTTGGTTGGTTGTTTGGGTGTTTTTCTTTTTTCCCCCCTCAGCAGGTTGTTGTCTAGGAGACTGTGAATCAGGAGTATATAGTATTGTACTACAGATGTCCTACCTCAGTTTAGCATCCCAATATCTCATTAAGTAATCCATTCTTTATAGGGGAGAACCAGTGGGAACACAAAGACAAAATGACTTGCCTGAGATTAATAGAAAGAGATTAGAAGAAAATGTTCAAAACTCCTGAGTCCTACTTCCAGCTACTGTTGCCTTTTATGCTGCTTCACTTTCAGTTGTGTGACCAAGACCTTTCATGACTTATGCCTCTGATACATTGGGGAAGGATTTGTAAAACAGGCATCAAAATTAAGAACAGTTACGAACTGAAAAATAAACCATTTAATATGATTCATTAGGACTTTGGATGTCCAGCAGGAGGTAGGTTTCTACACAATAAGGTTTTAAATGAAATGTAAAATCATCTAGATATTTTGTCATCACTGCAAGCCACCATTATTCATACACTGTTAATGAGTATAATTTATGATAAGGCACAATGACACAGCACGAAGGAGTCTTGCCTAAGGCACCAATGCTTGTGATGTTTGTGTAACAAGGTAATTGTGGTGCAGCTCATACAATGTTTGTGACAATAAATTCTAATCTGATATGTTTGTCCTGTGTTATGAAAGAACAAAGCTAAATTGAAATGATAGACCCGCAAGACATTTTGATTATAAGATTTGTGTGGGTTTTTTTCCTGGTGCTCTCTCCATAACTTCTTTCAAGTCTGTTTAAAAGAGCAACAAGATACTGGAAAATATAATCCCAGTAATAATTAGTTATATTTTATCTGTGCTTAAAATTGTTTAGTACATAGTGTTACACCTCTAAGATAGAAATAAATCTGGGAAAGAGAATTGTTTTTCACTGGCCTATTTTTAAGTCTTCCCTTGGGGTCATTCTCCACCCTGTGAGATTTGAACTAGAACAGATCTGTGAGTAGCATCAATGCTTTAAAAGTAACCCAGAAATCCTGGTCCATAGGTAGCCATGCACAAAAGGACTTATAATTACAAAGTCCAGAATAAGAACTCATCACAGTCTATCTTGACTCTCATCCCTGATAAACTACAGAAAATTTACTAGTAGCGGGAGAAAAGCATAACATCTTATGGGATCTTAGGGACTCCAGATAATGGTCACCACACTACCTCCTCTTCAAAGCAGGGGCAACCCTGAATTCAAACCAGGTTGCTCAGAAAGAGCATGACAGAAAGCCTCCAAGCAGGAAGACAGGGCCAAAAACCTTGCTGAAGACAAGATAAATGACAGCCACTCTTCTCTCCTCATCCAGAGATCCAGCCATTTTTGTCACGGAAGGCAATCAGTTGGGTCAACTGTGAGTTATTCTTGGCAAATCTATGCTGACTGCTCCTGATCACCTCCTCCTTCATGTACACTGAAATGTGTTCCAGGAGGACTCACCTCTGTAGTTTAACCAGGAGCTGGGGTGAGGCTGACCGGTTTGTGGTTTCCTGCATTGTCTTTTCAACCTTTTTTTGAAGCTGGGTGAAACATTTGCCTTTGATTTTTTGTAGAAAAAAATAGGATAGTGAGGCTTATGTCTCAAGTTATCTCAGTTAAGTATTAAGTATTTTAATTCTCTCAATTCCCCAAAACTTCACTTTACTGAGGTAAAATTCATCAAATTTTAATTTTCCAGCTTCTACTTTCAGGAATGGTTTTTTTAGATATTTCTCAAACAGAACTTCCCCATAATAAGTATCATTATTAATGTACTTCAACAAAGTGATCAGTTCACCTTTCAACCTTCTCTTTAATAAGCTGAATAAGCTATGCAGGACCTTGAAAGCAAAGGCAAGAAGTTTGAACTTGATGTTTAAATGGCTGTTTTGACATTCTTGAGCCATGTCTTAATCTTATTTTCAATGACTTTCAATATGTATTATTTGTAAAATTATTAAAATTTATTCTTTAGTTATGCTGACTTTGTTTTGATGGCATAAAAGGCATCCAAGATTACCATTTCTATTAATTGGATTTAATCAAGAATTTCTACAGACACTATCCAGATAATTATAAAACTGTATCAATTTCACTGTCACATGCTATATTTTAAGTGATGATGCATTTTGTCTCTGGTTTTATATTATTAATACCATATATTTATATCAAGACAATCTGTAGAGTCCCAGATAAGAGGCCTAAAATATCTAGATGTAACAATGAGCCTTTACTCACAAAGCCCTCATAGTCTAAACAGAAAAATCAGACAAAAGTTGAGGAAAAAATCAATTTCTGTCTCCATTTTTAATTGGGAAAAACCCGAAAACAGCTCAGAGAAACAATAATTATTGTAAGATAATGTAGGGAGTATCTTGAAAGCTCTTGAGCAAGTCCAGCAGAGAGCTACCAAGTTGATCAGGGGACTGGAGCATCTCCCTGGTGAGGAAAGGCTGAGAGACCTGGGCTTGTTCAGCCTGGAGAAGAGAAGGCTGAGGGGGATCTCATCAATGCTTATAAATANGTGTGATTCTGTGAAATCCTCTTACTAGTGTCTTTGTCCAAAGTCAATCTGTCCTTTCCACTGAAATTACAAAGTTAGAAATTTAAGGAATAATCTAATTGTACATTCAGAAGTGCTTTAATGCAAAGGAAAAAAAAATCCAGTTAGTTCTTGTCCCGTGTATTTGCAACACTTTATCAGACTTTCAATTAAAATAGAAAAGCTGCGTACTTACAGATAGGGGTTTGATGACTGGATTTAAAAAAGAACAATCTCTTAATTGGTCATTTGCAGCACTCTTTAGTCAAACTAATGACTTAAAGGTTCTTACTAGAAGAAAATTTAATGCAAGATTTTTATCAGAGGTAAAAGGCAGCATTTTAGGGAGTAACAATTACAGACTGGTAACAGGACTTTGATGTATCACATATTACTGTTACATGATGAAGGGATTAGTAATAACAGTAATAATAACATAATGCAGTAAAAACAAGCATAAACTATAAATAACAAACACCTTAAGTTCCAGTGAGGTGGGAATGTAGATAGAGGTATTCAATAGGTGATAGCGAAATACAGTATCTCAGTATACAGGACTTCAGGGCAGAACCTGCACAGTTAGAAATGCTCAACTGTAAGAGACTGGGAGGTCTGTGATATTTTGTTTTTGATAAAACTGTATAAACTGTTCATTTGTTAAAGAGACTAGAGGAACAATTACATTGTTAAAAAACGCTTGTGGGATACTTTTAAAAATCTGTATGATAACTGGCGAATATTCAGTATATTATCTAATACAATCAGGCATCTTAAATGATACTTCATACCCCTGGGAAGGGAAAGTCAGCATGTGGCTTCATTTAGAAGTTCATGGGAACTTTGACAGAAACTCATCTCACCAGAAGATTAAACCCATTTGCTGTAATACTTAAATTTTCATGGAATATTAATGCCCATGAATATTACTGAGTCATTCATTGTGCATATGCTAGATTAGAAATAAAATCAATACTCATTCCCCTCAACCACTTCCTCTATATAAAAAAATTAAATGACATTTTCAGAAATACCAGGTGGAAATCCAGTTCCCACTGAAGCTGAGAGCACAGGTTGACTGTCATAGTGCTCAGATCTCGTTCTGGACAGTTCCAGTTACTATATGTAATAAAAGGTCTGGTTGCAGACATGTTATATAAGTCACACTAATTACTTAGAATTAAATATGCTTCCATTGCATGAGATAAGTGGTGATGAACCTCTGCAAAAGGCAAAAGGAAAGAGTAAGCATGATGCTCATGCAGCGTCTGCTGATATCTGAGTTGACAGCAGTAAGATCTTCAGCCAAAATTCCTAAATTGCTATAAGAAGACAGAAAACAGACAGAAACCTAAGAAACTTTAGTGGGGAGACCTTTGAGGCCAAGACTCTTTTATAGCATCTCATTTAAAGAAAACAGTATTATGAAATGCTACAGATAAATGCAAAGCAGACTGTGACAATATGTCATGGCATATCTTGTGTGTCAATTGTTTTCTCTTTTGGGAAATAGAGCAAAAAAGAAAGTGTTTTGTGTGCCATCTGTTTAGCATGATCCTACGCTTGTTGCATATATCAACCATATGACCAGTCCATGTATGTGCCAGAAAAGATCACTCTTTTCCAATACTTATTTGATTGTGCTTTAAAAAGAAGCCTCCACAGCCTTCCTTTAACAAATAAGTTTCTTGAAATAAATTACATATCTCTAGATTTTATGCCCATCTACTTTGGCCACTGAATTCATACCTCTAAATATGCATCAGTAAGGCTATTGTCTTCCAATGGAATGTGTTTCACCTTGCTAAACTAACAACTGCAAATATGATTAATCACCTTTCCCTCAGGGTCATTTATTATGAATGGCTCATGTAGTTACTATATAGAGCATCCTTCTAGGGTGGTGTGATAAAGTGAAGGCTTTTACAAATTGGATTCTTGCTTGGCTGGTGCCTACTGCCATTACCTGCATGAAATTGCATGGCTGACTCTTGCAGACTGCAGTATTTTGAGAAACTGCCCTGATATCTCAAAAAACCACCAACCAAAACACAAAAAAAATCCAAAACAAACAAACAAAAAACTTTCCAAAACCTTCATCAACCAAAAGTTTCTATACTACCAGCTAGTCTCCAAACAACCTTCCTACCCACTGCATTTTATAATTACAAAGGACAAGATGATGTAAAACAAAAATAAAAAATTGATGTAATTTAGACACTGTAAAAGTTCCATTGTTTTAGGAGTGCTGCTTAAAAACATTTTCTAACACGGAACACTTTACCTTGGGAAACATGACTGTCATAGGAAAATATTCTTCTTTATGGGAAAACAAGCAGATAAAATCACTTCTGTCTCTAGGACTTCACAATAGACAAGAAACATGCATGTCTGCAAAACCAGCCTGTTTTAACCAAGTTCATCAAATTCCTCACAACTTCTGAGAAGTTGTCTTTGAATCTGATGGCAGTGATATGTCCACTGTGATAAGACAAATCCTGAGAATCAGCACAGTAAGCTTCTATTTTTTTCTGTATTTTTTTTCTTACACACCCTTTTTCGGTTTGAGTCATTATCTCCCCAAAAATAATTTTTGTTGGAATATTTTTTCTTATTAATAAAAAAAACCTTCTTATTTTATTCAAATGTGCTGAAGGAGACTTCCATAAAATCAATTGGCAGTAGTGCACCAAGCTGGACTGTGGCAAACTGGGAAAGCGAGAACTTTTTAAAATTTTGTTCTAAAAGGTGTCTTCAGGGACACATTACTGTAAATGTTTGGACTGTTTCTTTAGGATATAAGATCTCTGGAGGTTCGAATCTTTGTCTTTGAGGCAGTAACAAATAAAACAAAACTGCCAATGCCTGTGGCCTTCATTCCAAAGTAAATCAGTTTTTGATTGAGTGGAATGAGAATAAAATCGATGCTTGGGGAAAAATGCAACAAATATTAAAACTACTTCTCTAAAAACCACTAGTGCTTGTATTTCCAACGCAAGAAGTTTTTACATGAACAAATTAATTTCCCCTGCTATTTTAATTGTAAATCTGAAGTATTATATTAATTGGAGTAAATTAACAGCATAATGCATGCCCTTTCAGTTGGGATAGAGTTAATTTTCTTCATAGTAGCTAGTATGAGGCTGTGTTTTGGATTTGTGCTGAAGCAGTGGTGATAATGCGGAGATGTTTTAGTTGTTGCTAAGTAGCGCTTACACCAGTCGAGGACTTTTTCAGCTCCCCGTGCTGTGCCGGGTGCACGGGAAGCTGGGAGGGGACACGGCCGGGACAGCTGACCCCAACTGACCCAAGGGATGTCCCACACCATATGATGTCATGCTCAGTGTATAAAGCTGGGGGAAGAAGAAGGGAGTGGGGGACATTGGGAGTGATGGCGCTTGTCTTCCCCAGTCACCATTGCACGTGATGGAGCCCTGCTTTCCTGGAGATGGCTGAACACCTGCCTGCCCATGGGAAGCAGTGAATGAATGCCTTGTTTTGCTTTGCTTGCGTGCACGGCTCTTTCTTTCCCTATTAAACTGTCTTTATCTCAACCCATGAGTTTCCTCACTTTTACTCTTCTGATTCTCCCCCCCATCCCACCATGGGGGAGTGAGCGAGCAGCTGCGTGGTGCTTGGTTGCTGTCTGGGGCTAAGCCATGACACATCTTCATAATAGCACTTAAAGCTCTTCAGTAATAGCAAACAGAAACATTCATGCTATTAATGTTGTTAAAATAGAGTAAAGGTCCATGGTAAATATTTTATCGTATCATATATTTAGTAACCTGATTTAATCTTTTACTTTGAAAATAAAATGTCATATATTATGGTGGATTTGGAGGCATGCTGAATTAAAGGCGCTTTAAGTAACTCATAGGAGATGTTTGTGAGTGGCAGTGGTGTAAATATAGGATTATATTAAAAGACAAGTCATTCTGTGCAGAACAGTGGTACCTCTAACAATTACCCAATGTACCTTGAAATAAGTACACTCCAAAAGTATTTGTAGTGAAATTCAGAAATATGTAAAAATTTTACTCAGCATGAAATAAAGAAGGATAAAAAATATCCCACTGATTTCAGACCTCAGTGGAAGTCTAAAGTAGATGAGGTTTCCCCTCAACACAGACTTTAATTTTCTCCCAAGAATCTACATCAAACATATCAAAGAACACAGGCTTCCAAGACCCAAGATGAACTTAAGTAGGTTGGTTAGGGTTGCTTTGCAATGCAAAATCAACCTTCCTTCTGGGCTTTTGGCATCTCTTTTCTTGCAAAAGGGATCTTTTCAGTTAGAAAACTAACTATAAATAAATCACAGTCCCTTGAAATCTCTTCTGCATGAATAACTTTCTAGTTAGTTTACAACCCCTGCTTTTATAGCCTGGTTACTTCCCTATTTCTGCAAGAAGAGATAAGGGAGGTCAAAAATGAAAGAATTTTCCCTGATTTTTGTAATTCCTTAAGGTAGTTATTGGAGTATGATCATGTCATTAATAACAAAAAAAAGTCCCAAACCAAAATCAAAGTAGACAGTTGCCTCTATCTCCTTACACTTTCTAAACTTATCAGTAATATAAGTCACCATAAGAAGGCGTTACTTTCTGGAGAGGCCCAGCTATTTGAAAACTTGTTATTTGCTACAAAATCAGTGCTGAAATGTGTAGTTAATTTGGTGAATATTACCCAAAGCATCAGTGATTCTTTTCAATATGTTGGCTTTTCTAGAACAATTCAACATATTTTTGTTTAGCAATACCAACAAGCAGTTATAAATGTGGATACTGAATGTTATTGCATAATAGATTCTTTAAGCAGTTTGTGAAAGGTAAGTAAAAAAAAATAATCTATATCTATAGAATCACGGAGTCGTTCAGTTTGGAATGGACCTTGGGAAATCTGTTTCAACAACCCACTCAAAATAAGGTCAACGTTGAATTTGGCCCAGGTTACTTACAGCATTGTGCAGTTGGGTTTTGAAAACCTCCTGGGATGGAGGTCTCACAGCTCCTCTGAGCAACTTGCTCAATCATTTAATGCTCATCATGAAGTCAAGATGATTTCTCATGTCCCTACACTGCAATGCTGTAAAGAGCTTTTCTTGTCTTCTTGATGACCTCCCTATAGGCACTGGCGCGTTGCTGTCAGGTGCCCTAAAGCTGTCCCTTCTCCAGGCCAAACAAGCCCACCTCCTATGGCATCTCTGCACAGAGCAAGTGCTCCACCCCCAACCATCTTGGTGGCTCTTGAATGAACTCACTCCAATTTGTCAGTGTCTTTCCTGCACTGGGGTGCCCAAAAGTGTCTACATGTACTGTCAGAAGTACTGACTATAGAGGGGATAATTCCTTCCCCGGATCTTTTGGATCTGCTCCTAATCCCTAATCAATAGTATTTGGGAGTGGGAGATGTTAAACTCTCCCACATGCAGGAACCTGCTTTTCTCCAGGCAAACTGTTAAATATATGGGAGTGGCCAAAGTTCTTCTGAAAACAATAAAGCTTGTCTGTCATTAACTTAAAGTTGTGTTATCACCTTAGTTAAAGGTTTTAAAGCAGATTATATAGTACCACTTTACTTCATTGGTAAGTTGTTTAAGTGGAAGCCAGAGGTGAAGTCAGAATAATAGAGGGAAATAAAGAACATTTAGTGGCAGAAAGGAATGAAAACATCATAGGAGAAATCAAGAAGTAATATAATAGTGTCTTGGGAGAAGATTCTTGGAGTGTCAGATTTCTGGAAAACAACTCACCAATGTATGAAGATTATCGCCATTTTGATATTTCACTGTTCAAATATTGCCCAGGATCTTTATAGAACTTACCTGATTTCATCCTTGGGAAAGGAAAACTTCTTAGTAGGCTAGAGGATTTTTACTTGATAGAAGGCCTTGTTTTATAAGACTATTCTAATGATTCGTTATTCTCATGCAAAAATAGATACACTTTATCTACTGCTTGGGTGAGCTGTATTAGAAAATTGCTTATCCTGCACTAAATACCACAGGTCCCATTAAGATGGCTCTCAGAGATGCTCAGGCATGCCTTCACTGGCTGCTCTGTCTGGAATATGGAAGCAAAAAAGCCAATCAACTGAGCATGGCAAAAATCAAGAAAGTAACTGGACTACTCTAAATTTCCTTTTCTTGGCGACATAGGTATATTGTACATCCAGGGGAGGAAAAGACCCATGCACAAATAATCAATATTTGATGGTATGAACATGACAGATTATTTGCTAAAATTTCAGTCCCATGGTTTGATAAAGTCCATTAGTCATCATTACTGGCTTTCTGCAAGCACACATGGAAATAAAGCAGTTTCTGTAACACTTACAGAAACATTACACAGAAGTCCAAATAGAGTTGATATAAGTAAAAGTCAGAAAATGTGTTTAAAAAAAGATCTTTTCCCAAAACCAAGTGATTTCAGAAATCAGGCTATTGTGTTTTACTTTAGTCAGCCTATATTCCTTTTTTTTTTTTTAATCTTCCAATGGGAATTTCTTTTGATTCCATTTTTCAACATCTGTACAAACTCCACAGAACATGCCACTTGATCAGATATATGAGAGCTTATATAAAGAATCAATGGGAGGAAAAACCTGAGCTGGACAACAATGTGCCAGCTAATTCAGAGACTGGCTAGTTCACTTTCATTTGATGCCTTCATTTAAATTCCTCACTTCACATCCTTTTTCTGTCATCTTTTTTTCTCTCCTGTTAGACAACCAACTTAATCTTCCTCTGTTTCAATTCTCCATCTGTAAAATAAGTATAATAATCTTTCTCTATCTCAAAAGGGTTTTGTACAACTAAAAAGAAATAAAAAAAACCCCAAGCGCTATTCAGATGCTGCAGCAATGGATAACACAAACTTGAGTGTGATGGAAACTCTGCTTCATCGTAAGTGTTTAAGTGTATGCCTGCTCTCTTGTGGTTTCCTACGGAGATGTGGTTTCTTTGATATGAGTATATAACCTCTGATAATACTCACAGGATTTAGGAGCATTTAGTGGGGGAAGAATACAATGACAGACAAAAAACTGCTGCAGCTACCTCCCCCTGAAATCTTTTTACATAGCAGTAGTTTGCTTTTCACTTTACCTCCAATGGATCATCACAAACTATCTCCTTGCCTTTTGAAAAGATGAAAAATATATTCCTTTGGAGTTTACTATATTCAGAAGCCTAATTTGCTACCGAATGCTCTATTCTGTATATGGACTTCCACTAGGAGATCTTTATTCAGATGGTGATTGCTGCCAGTATCTTGTCTTCATTTTCAGTGCTGAAAAGGCCTGAAGTTGTTCTAAATGCTATGCTGTTGCCACGGTGATAAAACACCAGCTAGGAAATTAATGGTATTTTCTCTTGGTGCATGTGTGTGAGAGAGGGTGCGAGTGTGTGTGCTCACCCACATGGGCTTTTTAGTCAACAAGCTTCACATGCATCCAGTTTTATAGGATAAAATCTTATTCTGTCATGATATCACAAAAATTTTGAGTAGTTTTTGTCATCTTAGCCCCAGCCTTAAGGCAACTTCGCTGCCCTGATGAATGCTCCTGAATAGTGGCACAAAACTGTAAAGGACTTCTCACGTAAATACCTACATTTGCAATGGTAAATGCATTTTTACAGCATATGCTAGAGTGTTCATGCACTAGACTTCCCTACATACATAACACACACCTCCTCTGATTGCACGCAAGCAAGTAAACACTAACTAGCTCAAGAGTTAAAGAGAGCAGCACTTGCACAAAGGCAAACAAGGTAACTCGTATTTTATGAAGGTTTACAATTTTATTTTTAGGATCCTACTAATTCAGTGCCACAAGATGTCAGTGCAGTTTAAGCAACAGCAGAGCCCTCAGAATGTGAACTGCATTGAAAATGGGCAAAGGAAAAGAAAGAGAACATCTACAGTTAATTATATGCCTGTTCTCAGATAAATATGTCTACAAAGTGTACATGGTCTTTTTTAAAAATTTTTTTTCTTTTTGACTTACTTCTGGATTGTGCTCTGTATAATTACAATTATAATGAAAATAAATGTAAAAACTCCAAATACGAGTTAGTTTATATCCATGTCTGCATTTCATTTTTCTTTTAATTCAACAGCTAATGAAAAAACTGCATCTAAATACATTTTATTGTTCAGCAGAGCAGTGTTTTCTTTACAGCAAATTCTTGAATTTTAATGATATTTTCCCAAGCTTTGTTTTGCTTTGACTTTGTAAAAGAAAAAGGAGGAGGAGGAAAAAAAGACAAAACCAGTTCACTTGTAGTAACGACACAACCACCTCACTTGTAACAGGAGCTAATACCTTTTCATTACAATGGCCACATATAACGGGTAGTTAATCATCAAGAAAATTCATTAGCTGAATGTCACCAGGAACCTATGTACTGTAGCAAATGAACAACGGACAACGGTTTGAGCTTTAATTCAGCGGTGAGTTCCCCTCATAAGGCTGCTTTCCTCTTTACGAAATTGGGCACAAAGTTAATGGTATAATAAATGGGTGTTTGAACTTAGTAGGCTTCCTTGATTACAAGGGCAGCAGTTATTCTTGCATAAGTGCCAACAAATATCTCATATCAGGTGTTGTTTCATATGTTTTTGAATACTGTGTGCTTTCACAACAGTGGAGCCATCACACAGAAAGCTGAGGCAGGAGCAATCTCCCACCCCACAAGCAATGTCTACCTGATTTAAATTTTGGGCTATGTATTTTGTTGATATAAATTGCCCTTTTGTGTAATGCACAAAGAAATGCTGTGGTTCGTGTGGCTTTAGTAGTGCTTAATAATGTACTTACGCTTGTACCGCTCTCTTAGAGAGTTTGGGAACTTCGTAAATAGCCTTTTTCCTTTTTCAGATTGAAAGCACACCTGTAGGTTTCAAAGCCACCTTATGGACAGGACACATGGTCGGGCACAGCCCTGAACTATGAATACAAATCTCTGCCTGAAAGAATCAGCAGTTTAAGAGTAGAGATGGTGTGTGTGAAATAACACCATTTGGATGTGCATGTTGGAATCTAAATGAGGACGTGAAGGAAAAGGGTTGATTGAAGGTGCTTTAGACTGCCCATGGCCTGTTTCTGCACAGACGATCTGGGTTTATGAGGGGTACTGTTGTGTGTTCAGGCAGCCCCAGTGCTAACCCTCCACTTGTGCCCACCTTGCTGAAGGCTAAACCCCCCAAATACCCTCCAAATACCCTCCTGTCCCCTTGGGACAGGAGCACCACAGAACACCTTCCAACCAGAGCAGTGAGCACCAAATGTCACTTCCCACCACTCCCTTAACTGGGACCCATCCCAGCCGGGACTCATCCTAAGAAAAGGGTATTATTATCCCCTTGGAAAGTCAGGACT
>VZTV01060031.1:0-49772 GCA_013400875.1 Anhinga rufa
AAAAAAAAAAGCCTTGAATTTACTAGGTGGGTTGTGCCCTGATGCGCCCTGGCGCCTGGTGAAGGACCCCGGTCGGCTGGGCCCTGACAAGCCCCAGTGCCTGTTGAGGAGCCCTCGTGCCCATTAAGGACGCTGCTCAGTTGAGGTCTGACAAGCCCCGCTGCCCGTTGAGGAGCCCTCGTGCCCATTAAGGACGCTGCTCAGTTGAGGTCTGACAAGCCTCGCTGCCCGTTGAGGAGCCCTCGTGCCCATTAAGGACGCTGCTCAGTTGAGGTCTGACAAGCCCCGCTGCCCGTTGAGGAGCCCTCGTACCCATTAAGGACGCTGCTCAGCTGAGGTCTGACAAGCCCCAGTGCCCGGTGAGAAGCCTGGCTGGTTGAATCTCGACAAACTCCACTGTCTGGCCATCGAGGCAGCAGCCAGCAGAGCTCCAACGCAGCTCCCCCAGCCCCACCATGCCAGCCCAGGGGCCATCAGGGGTTCGTCGGGCACTGGTGGTGCTGGTGGCCGCGTTGGGCTGGCTGCTGACCCTACAGCTGCTGCTCGACCTGCGGGTACTGGGGCTGCTGTGCGGGGTGCTGGCGGTGCTGGGCAGCTGGTTGGGCCCCCGGGCCCTCAGTCCCCCCGGCCGGCGGCTCCGGCTGGAGCGTTTTGTCAACTCCCTGCAGCCCCTGCCCCACTGCCCGGCAGCCGAGGGGCGGCTGGAGAGGGAGATCGCCGGCACGGTCTGCAAAGTGGTGCGGGACTTTGTTGCCTCCTGGTACTGCACCGTCAGCAGCGAGCCGGCCTTTGAGGCTGAGGTGGAGAAGGCCATGATGGGCTTGGCTACCGAGCTGAGGCAGCGGATGGGGCAAGTGGACCGCCAAGCCCTGGCCCGCCGTCTCCTCCTCCTCTGCGGCCACCACTTGCAGAGCTACCTGCAGGCCCGTGAGGCCCTGAGGGGCGATCCAGAGGGCGGCCAGACCCTGTGGCAGGAGTACAGCCGGCTGACGGGGCCGCACCCTGCCCTCTGCAGCCCGGCAGCCGAGGTGAGCTATGCCCGGGCTGCTGTGGAGACGCTGCTGCAGGCGCTGGTGCCCCCACCCCACCTGGAGACACGGACGGGACGCTTCGTGGTGGTGGAGCTGGTCGCCTGCAACGTGCTCCTGCCAGCCATCAGGAAGATGGCCGATCCCGACTGGATCAACCTGCTGCTCATCGGGGCTTTCTCCAAGAAGCCCCGGGGTGAGGAACCACCCCCTGCACCCCCAGTGCCTGATTTTTTGCCCTTCACAACGCAGATGGACGCCGCCCCTGCTGGACCGCCCCCCTCCCCAAGGGCCACCGAGGTGCCCAGGCGAGAGGCAGGGGCTGCTGGCGAGGAGGGAGAGGACCGGATGAGTGGGCTGTGCCACACAGAGGAGCCCTTCCTCCGCCCACGAGCCTTGGGCTCCCTCTTCCCCTGCGAGGGTTTAGAGCTGGAGTCCCCCGCACCCGATGCAAGCCAGGACACGGACCTGCTGGCACCGTCGCCTGCAGGGGAGTTCCTCGATGAACCTCTCCAGGACACCTCCACTGTGCTGGAGGGACCGGCCGTTTCTGAGGATGGCATGGGAGACCTGGAGGAGGGCATCGCCACCAGCTCGGATGCCGGCCTGCTTCCCACCTCTGCTTTTGCACTGAGCTCCTGCCCTGACATCCAGATTGACCCGGCAGTTGAGAAGGAAGAGGAAAGCCTGGCTGTTTTCAAAAAGTCCTCTTCGCAGAGGCCTTCCAGCTTGGGGAAAGATCTGGGGGCAGCAGAGGGCCCACCACAAAGCCCCTCAGACCCAGGACAGACTCTGCCCCTGCTCTCATCCTCCCCAACAGCTTCTGTCAGCACCTTCAGCTTTGAGCCCCTCAGCAGCCCCGACGGGCCGGTCGTCATCCAGAACCTGCGGATAACTGGGACCATTACTGCCCGAGAGCACAGCGGGACTGGCTTCCACCCCTACACCCTGTACACCGTCAAGGTAAAGGCTCCCCTGGTGGTCACCCCTTTTCCAAGGTACCTGCCCTGCCACGGGAGCACAGGCTGGTGTTGGGAGACGGGGACTTGTGCCGTGTGTGGTTCGGCAACAAATTTTATCTGGCACAGTGTTTTACCTGAAGATGTTTGGGTGCAGGATAGGGGTTCCCACTCTTGGCCAAGGGTCGTGTGGGGCTGGTTGAGTCTATTGTATCCTGTTTTCACCTTCATCTCGAGGTATTCGTGTGCTGTGCAGCCCCTGTTCCTCGGGAAGGGTCAGTCTGAGGAACTGCTGGATGGGACCTCCGTGGGGTCTGGGGACTGCGGGGCCCAGAGGGACCACAGCACAGCGGGATTGTTTTGGGGTCTGTAAGGATTATTGACTGTTGCCTTACTCCTCAGTATGAGACAGCCCTGGAGAGTGAGAGCGCGGGCAGCCTTCAGCAAATGGCTTACCACACCGTGAACCGCCGTTACCGGGAGTTCCTCAACCTTCAGACCAGACTGGAGGAGAAACCGGAGCTCCGCAAGTTCCTGAAAAGTCAGTGCCTGCATTAGCTTCCTGAGAAAATACTTCTCCCTCTCACCCCAGTCTGTGCTCCTCTGCTCCGAGGGTATCCTGTCCTGCCTGTGCAGCTCTGGATGCCGGGCTGTTTGTGATGCCCATGTCCTTGTTCTGTGCAGAGCTGGCTAGAGGAGAAATTTATTTCTTTCGGCAGCAATTCCAGTATTTCAAAACATCCTTGTTGCCGTTCAGATCACAGCGCTTGCTTTTGTAATTTTGCACCTTAGCAATGATACACTGGTATCTGCAAGCGTCTTGTTTGCATATAAGAAAGTAGAGTAATATGTGTTGAACGTAAGCTTTTTATTAAAAGAAAACAATGTTTCTTCTAATGCTACTTTATATATAAAACTTCATTGAATTTAGCAGGTTCCTACGTAATCCTTTGGTTTTGACAGATCTGGGGTTTTGACTGAAAAACTGCTTTGTTGAGAATTTTTGGGCTCTTTGAGTGATCTAAAGTCCTTGTTCTAAACTGGTGTTCTTGCTGCTTTAACATTCAAGTCACGGGTGATGCAATACCAGCAGAACACAAGTTCTGTATGGATTTATGGTCTGATTCAGGCACCCTGGTTCAAAGGGCATATTTTCTTGGGCTGATGCTGGGCAGCGTGTAGTGGTGGTCTCTAAAGCATGAGAGCATTAAGATTTTAAAAGAACTGTTCCAGTTTTCTCGAGCTTGCCAATGGGTTTGTTTCCTTTGTAGATATCAAAGGCCCAAAGAAGCTGTTCCCCGATCTCCCATTTGGGAACATGGACAGTGATAAAGTGGAAGCCAGAAAAAGTCTGCTAGAATCTTTCTTGAAGGTGAGGTACTTGCTTGTGTGCCCCTGTGAGCTAGAAAGCAGCGCTCGGGACAGGTCTGTGCTGACAGACTGTGGAGCACATCACATCTCTTCCACCTGCGCTTCACATGATCAAGCTGGGAAAATGACTCAAACCCCTAAAGCTACATCTTTCCTTGCAGCAATTGTGTGCGGTCCCTGAGATTGCAAACAGTGAGGAGGTGCAGGAGTTCCTCGCCCTTAACACTGACGCCAGGATCGCATTTGTCAAGAAGCCCTTCGTTGTCTCCAGGATAGACAAGGTAGACAAGTGGGAAACTGGTTATCTGAGTTGCTTTTGGCTGCACGTAGACATGCCTCTTGGGCTTCAGTGTCTACATATACGGTTGGCTGCTGTAGTAGTAGCCAGAAAATTTGAACGCTGCCTGTGTAGCTGGGCTCAGCTTGCCCAGAAAGCCATAAAGCTAGAAGAGTCAGAGCCCATCTCAAAGAGCCTGGGGGTTCTAATGGAAAATAGAGAGACCACAAGTCTGAAAACTCTTTAATTCATATCCTAGAAATAGAAATATATTCAATAATCAACGGCACTGCTGACTTTTGCAGATCGTTGTCAATGCCATTGTGGACACCTTGAAGACGGCATTCCCCAGGTCAGAGCCTCAGAGCCCCACAGAGGATCTTAGCGAGTCTGAAGTGGATGGGAAATCTCAGACAGACGGGAAAAAGGCTAACAAGTAAGGGCCCCTTCAGCTTCCCCTGTGCTTTATGCAGAACATGGAATTCATACATAAACTGACTCCATTGTGGGGAAATACTGAGTTGGTGCTTCACCTGCTGTGGATAATATGTTGCTGTCGTACTATAGCTGAACTGCTTTCTCTTTCACATACCGAGCAAGGGTGTTTGAGTTCCAGTTTGGATAAAGGAATGCTCAGGTTTTCACAGAAGGTGGGTTTCCTCCCGAGGGAGCTGTGAAGTGGAGGCATTTGTCGGCAAAGATGTTGCTGCTCCTGGAGAATTGCTTTTTACCCTTAAACATGCGCGTGACCTACATATGTAGCGAGTCACTGCAAAATACAGCTATAGGTTATCTCCCGGAAGGTTTACTTCTGTTTCTCCCATGTATTTCACACAGTGGCATGCCGTCTTGCCCAGCAAATGTTTGTATATTTATTTAGGAGTAGTGTTTAAGGTCATTGCACGTACGTTGCTCACCAAGTGTTTATTTGGTATTGCTGGCAATGATGACCCCCATTGTGCTCATCAGCGAGTCTTCCCTTACAGAAAAAGAGAAGGTTTCTGCACGAGTATGGCTTTTTTTTTTTTTCCAGAAAAGTGATGTTTTGCTAGAAAAAGCTGCTTTGGACAAAAAGACAAACCAAAAAAGTACAAGTCTTGAAGCGTCTTGGCTGAAAAGGACATTCCTTAATGATAAACAGGCTATTTTACAATTTGTCCCACAATTCCAAGCGCCCTTTCATATCCTCCTTTCTGTGTGTGCGTGTTTATAATTGGATTTCACAATCCTGCTGAGTATGTTTCATCTCAGAGGCTTTTCTGTACGCTTTCCTGTGTATGCTGCATTGCTCATGCCTCGCTGAGCAGAAATGCCTACATCTGCATGTAAGCTTACATGTAACGTACCTGCTGAAGAAGGTGTATGTATGTGATGGACGCTGGAAAGCCTTGGTTAGGCCTGTGGTTGAGGAAGAGCGCTTTAATGCTTTTGTTGCATGGTTTTACTGCCACCTCTCAGTTATTCTGGGGGCAGATGCTTTTTTGAACCACTTTAGGTATAATCAGACTTTTTAGCTTGGATGTGACACTGGAGAAAGATAGTTGGTCCGGGTTCTTGGCTGAGGCTCGTCCAGGTTCTTGGCTGAGGCTGGGAAACTCATCACCCACAGCTTGCAGAGAAAAAAACCCTGATTGTGCTGTGTCTCTCCTCTTCAGGTCCAGGCTGAGGTTCTCATCCGGTAAAATCACTCCAGTGCTGAGTGTGAGTGAAGTGCATGACAGGATCGTGTACTCTATCAGGGAGGGCAGCGCTGTAAGTTCAGATCCCTCTTGCAATCCTTTCATGATCCAAATCGTTGCCCTTTTTGGGTGCTGGCTTGGAAAAATCCAGGTGCACAGGGGTTGTGGCTGCTGCAGCCTCGTTCCCACATGTCTTTGCAGAAAGGCAATAAGCAGCCCAGGTTGTGCTGCTGGCTACAGCAAGGTGCAAACCAAGTGGTGGGAGGCTGGCTGGGTAGGTAGTGGAGATCTCGTATATCTGTTCAACTCTGGCAGCGTGCAGCTCACCGCTGCGGTACTAACACACCGGTGCTGTTGCAGGTCTCTGGCACCCTGTCGCTGGCTTCTATGGAGTCCTTCATCCAGAAGCAGGAGAAGCTGCTGGAGGCAGTCCCCACCAAAGCTCCCGAAGGCGAGGGAGGCAGAGAAGCTAAAGAAAGGTCCATGCGGGAGGATACGGACAGGCTGGGTGCAGCGGAACAGGGGGCACACCTGGACACAGACTCTGGTGAGCTCAGCCCCTCTGTCAGTGCTTCACCCTGTCTCCCTTGGCACTGCAACAGCTCCAACATCTGCAGGCTCAGCTTGCGAGGTCTTCAGTATGAGGACCTGATCTCCTGCCTGTTGCACTTGATTAAAGGGAAGGAAAACTGAGTTTTTCCAGTCCTGTTAGGTGATTGCTCTGGTCTTAATTGCTATTGGAAGCAAACTGGGTCTTGGCTCAGTTGTGTCGCTGCAGATCTTCACCTTGGTGTACTCAGCACAGTTCCTGCACAACAGTTTCTTAAGGACACACTGGTTAAACTGCCAGTGTTGTAAAATCAAGCTCTTAGAAACTGGAAATTGGCCGAATTACAGTTTCTTGGTAGTCTCAAGTTAGCCTTGATGCGTCCGTGCACTATAAAAGGACCTTTTGACATTCAGTTAAGTTTGGATAGATTTGGTGGGAATAGCAAAGATGTCATCGCAGTTCAAGGAGCAATGTTCCCTTTCTGATTATAGATCCCTCCTCTGAAGCGCAGGAGTGCTATGGCCTCTCAGACCGGTTACAAGATTATCCTAAACACGAGCAAAAATACGTTCTCTCATCTTTTTCTTGGAACAGTTGAGCTGTATCAGCTGGAACTTTCCAAAAATTTCACTCCAGTGGTTAAAGTTTGGCAAGCTCTGACTAAAAGCGCGTGCTTGTGACAGGATGGGTCTGGTATTCTGAAACTTAGCCTGTGCTACCAGCTTTGCCTAGAGTCTTTGAACACACGCCCATGGTTGTTTTGGGGCTGCTGGGGAGCAGGACTGGAATTAGAGGCCAGTGCTCTGCGCAGAGCAAAAGAGATACAGGCAGGCCAAGTTAGCTGAACTCTTAAGGAAATTTAACATAAATGATGTCACATGCCAGCAGGTCTGTGATGCTTCAGAGCCGAGACAGGGCAGGCTGGTCTGGCAGGGTAAGGGGAACGAATGTCTGGGGAGCGGCTGGCTGAAAAGGCAACCAGTGTCCATATCTGCTCACTGGTGACTTCTCGGAAGAGGTTGGCCAGCAGCGCTCGGAGGAAGGGGACTTGGATGCTGCGGGAATAAACAGAGCTTGCTGACAGAGCTCTGTGTGGGATCGTGGTGAAGCTAAACAACCCGCTCCAGTTTTTGCACAGGGAAGTCAAGTCTCAAAGGGCAAAGCAAGTGAGAAGTGACTTGTGCATGGCCTAGAGCAAGAGGTGGCAAATGCACTCATGCCCTGTCTTTTCCAAGTTAAATGGCCTGGAGTTAATTAGTCCCGCTTGTATGCAACAGGGAGAGGAAGAGGAGGCAAGGGGTCTAGAATCTGGGGTCTAGAATCCTTCTCCTCTTTATCTCCAGCAGTAAATCGTGTGTGAACAGTCTCGTTGGCTCTCTGTAGGCAGTGTTTGAAAGATCAGGAAATAGCAGAGCAGGGGAAGCTGCTGTACAGGAGCTCACTCTGCCAGCAGAGCTGACGCAGTAACCTCAGGTTGGGGCGCTGGCCTAGGCGTGGTTGTCTCAGGCAGGTTTGTGGTGCATTAATAAGCTTGTTCTGCGTAACACCTATAACGCTTTGGGGCCAAGCAGCATAGAAGTAATTCTCTAGCGAGCAGAATGTGTTTACGCTGTAGGCTTTGACATCGTCCTGAGGATCAGAGGGAGGTTTTGCTGTCCCAGGTCTGTGTCACCAGGGATACGTGGGCATGTGTGCGGGTTTCTGTCTGAACTGATGCATCTGGTTTATCCAGATGTGGTTCATCCCTCTTCCTGCTGAGACTTGGACCTGCCACACGGTGGCAGCCTGCAGACACCGACCAGAGTCTTACCCCTGGAAAACCGCAGGTTGGAAGAGGGGAAAGTGTTGGTGAAGGCTAGGAGAACAGTCCTCAGCAATGTACCTTTCTCCTGGCGACAGTCACTGCCTTCTTGCTCACCTGTTTTGGACATGCTGCTATCCCCATGCATGGACGGGGTTTGAGAATCCCTCAGCTTAACCGAGAAGGAACTGAGCGCTTGGAGCTGCCACTTTCTGGTCTGCTGCGCCCCTTGATAGGGTGGTTGGGGCTGCTTGGATGAAAGTGGAAATGAGAGTGATTGGGGCAGGAGCCTGGGTGGGCAGGCTCCCCAGGCTGTGCCGCAGCAGGTCACCTGCGTGTGGCATGAAGTGCTAGGCTGGGGAGAAGAGTGAGTTTCAGATGATGCTTTCCACCATGTTTCCTTAGGTGCTGAGTTAGCTTCATCATCTGACCTTCCTCTTCCTCCTGGCAGACTCTGAGACGGCTTTGGCTGACCTGGCCCTGGATGTGCTTCGTCTGCTGCTGGTGGATCACTGGAGCTGGCTGTGCACAGAGAACATCCAGAAGGTCTTCCACCTGCTCTTCGGGACTCTCATTCAAAGGTAAGGCCTCGGTGACCAACCTCACAGCTCTGTGAGGTGGCATTACCTTTGGAGTTGCAGTCTGAAACGGAGCTCTTGTCTGAATGCAGATAAATGCTTTCAGTCGTGTCAAACAAGGTTCTGTGAAGAAGATGTCACATGTACGTAAAGTAAACATCTCAGAGATTTGCACTAGGATCTGTTTTCCCCGTGAGCAGCAAATAACTCTAGCAGGCAGCCTCCTGTCCTTTAACAAGAGGGGAAAGGAGGGATCAGCCCTGGGAATAGGAAGCTTCTTGCCTCATAAAAGGGCAGGAGTGCCCAGCTCGATGACTCTCCAAGGAGAGACTGGCCTGGTCTCTTGCTGCCCAGGGGCTCAGCTTGTTCTTTCAACAAAAGGAGAATAAACAGGCACAGGGAACAGCAACTTATCAAGTAACAGCTCGGAGTGCGGCCTCCCAGGAGCTCTGCTCTCACTGATATGCCCCTCTCTGACCTGTGGTGGGCCAGTAGTGCCTGTGCTTTGGGCAGTGACCCACAAATATATTAGGGAAAGAATTCCTTTCCAGCTGGTATGTTACTGCCAAGCTTTTCTGAGGCCAGTGCCTCTGTGTGGGAAGGCACAAACAGAAAGCATATCTGTTTTCTTGTGTAGGTCCGTGACTCTCACTAGCTAAGGATATGGTCCTTTAGAGTAAAAGGAAGGCCTTCCTGGAAGGACTTTGGCTAGGGGGAGCTTTGGAGCTGTGTTTTTCCCGCTCCTGCGCCCTTTATTCTCTCTCAGGCATTCAAAGCCAGTGTCAGAATGTGCAGGGCAGCACATTAGAACCGAGCTGGTAATTTAAGCTGCCCTCAGCAGAGGTTGCTGGAGCGCTTTGAGGTCTGGGGCTGCTGGCCATCACTCCCAAGTCTGTTTCCTTGGATGGGAGGAGGTGGGTGTTATTCCCGTTTCTCCAAAATGGGCTCTGGTCTCTTGGGGAATGAGCTGGAACCCAATCCTTCTCTGTTAGCACAGAAGTATGAGGGCTTGAATATGCATGTCATCACCTCTTAATAAGCTGTGTCCCGGTCACCCAGGGAGCCTGCAGCACCAACACGTGGCATTGGTATTTTCCACTAGAGAAGCTGTCATACACACAGCACGTGCCTGCCTCTGGAAGGTGGAGGAGCTGCGCAAGTTGCGCTAGCAGAGCAGCATGAGGGTGAACGTGTTTGTGGCTGCTCCACTTCAACGGGTCTGGGTGAACCCACGTGTGCTGCGGGCAAACCTTTGGCTGGAGGTCATGTCGGGAAGTCCTGTGATTCCTTGGTGTCGTGATCAAGATAGGGTGCAAATACAACCTTTCGAGATAACCCTGTGGCCCTGGGACTGTACATGCCTGTGCTGAAATCCACATCTTGATGCTGGTTCTGTTCTGGGACAGTCAGGAATCCGCGGGTCTGGTGTGAAGGTGACAGGAGAAGGGGTTGTGCAGCATGATCTGGCCCATGGCCAGGAGGATGGTGTTGCTCATGGATTGCTGGAGGGAACACTTTCCTCCCCCGTTTCTGCTGCTGTAGTCACCACCCCAACCATGCCTGGGACAGCGCTTCAGTCTCCTGCAAGGGAGGAGTGTTAGGGTGGAGGTTCTCCTATCTCGAATCAAGGGAGGCAGGCTTTTAGTGATCCTGGAAGCCCAATGTGGAGGGCTGGGGCTCAGCAGGATACTGCAGCGGGCGCAGGAACTGCCCTGAGAGCAGTCAGTGTCTGCCTGTCGTGAAAGCTGCGATCTGGTATGAGAGCGAAGTTCAGACAAAGCCCGAGATGGACGCTCAAGATGAGGCAGGTAGTTACCTCTACAGCAGAGGAGAATTGGGAATGGGGGGAGCTCCATGCTGGCTTGCCATCACACCCTGTCCCTGAGACATGCAGAGGGTGGCTGAGACTTGTTGTACTCGCGGCTGGCCCAGGTGGCCACTGCTGTCCTGAGCAGATCGAGAAGTCTCTAGCTCAGACCTGCTGCCAGCTGCCTATCCAGGGCACAGCATGGATTTGGTGGCATGTCTCTTCCATTTAAGTATTTGCAACTTGATCGCTGTTCGGCCAGACCTGGCACAGCCCTGGCACTGGCATTCTGGCTGGCACTGTGTCTGGGTACCCTTTACAGGTGGAGAAAATGCCAGAAGCTGTTCTGGGAGCATGTGCTATTCAAGGCATCGTTGTTCCCACCTCTGAGAACAGGCGGACACACGTGGGGCAGCAGATGGGTACGCATCCTGTCTCTAACTGTTGCTGGTCACAAAGTATGAGTAGGAATCATCCCTCCACGACATGAGGTCCTTCTCTGTTCCTGTCAGTGGCTGGGCTAGGTGGTGGGTGGTAGAAAGGAGGTGTCCTAGCAGTATTTTGGGTGTTAGGAAGGGGGTTGCTGCTGGACGGATACTCCTCTGCCAGCTTCTATTTGGTGAGGAGTGTGTTGCTCCTGCAGCCTTCTCACAGCTGCCTTCGTGGGCATGGCTACCGCTCTGCACCGAGCGTGCCTCGTCCCAGAGCAGAAGAATCAACAGAAAAACACCAAGAATGAGGTCCAGCTTCTCTGGAGAGCCAATCCCCCTCTCCTTTGGGGACTTCCTGACTTGGGCTTGCAGTGTATCCCCTACGGTGACATCGAGTGACCGCTGGTGACTGCGCTGTTGCCGATTATGGGACCTCCCTACCCTTCTCCGTTTGCCGTTCTCTACACAGAGCATCCCACCACACTCTCCTTTCCCCTCTTCTCTGTAGCCGAAATAGCTGGAGCCAGGCGCTATCAGTCTCCCCGGACTGTCAGTTTAATGGCAGCTGGGGAGAGGAAGGCTCTATGACCGAAAAAGGTATTGTTAAGTAAAAGGGAGGTCGTGTGTGCAAGCCTGCATCTGTACGGCGCTCGTCCCATTATGTAACAGGGAGTGATCCTTTTTTGGAGCCGAAAGGAGAGGCGGGTGGAGGGGCCGGGAGGCTCGCTGGGAGTAAGGACGACCCCAGGGCTGAGGATTGCTTCCAGCAGCCTCTCCGCGTGCTGGGTCCGTGCCTGTAAACAAACCTGCTGCCCCGCTCCGGCTCCGCACCCCTCCTCTGTCTGGCACTCACTTCCCTCCCATGGGCTGGAAACGCTGATCTCTTTTCTTTCCTGAGGAGGCTGCAACAGGGACCTGTTTGCTAAGGGGAGTAGATGGAGTTATTCTGGGCTCTGGGGGTGTTTGGTGGAAGAGCTAAAAAGCATTTGGAGAATCCGTGTGCTTTTTAGAGCGTTGTGAGTCAAAGCGGCGTTAAAAATACACGAACCGTGCCGTGGCTGTGACCCTGTGCCCTGCCCTCGGTCCATCCCCGATGGTGCGATGCTCACTAGGTCAGGGGTCTGCCAGCACTGCAACAAGCCGGGGGCAGCCGCGGAGTCGGGGTGACAGCCGATGATTCTCCCGGGCCCACATCTGCTTCCCTTTCTGGAGGGGAGTCCCAGCAGAGGTGCCAGGATCCCAGGGATGGGCCTGGGAGGATTTTAGATGCGGATCCAGGTCTGTATGCTTTTCCTAGCTCCTTCCCATGCATCACAACAGAAAATTGTGGCAATGCAAACCACCGAGTGGAGGGAAGGTGTCTCGGCACGCCCCGGCTGTCTGCACCCTGTAACCTGAGCGGGGCTGGGGCGCAGAGCCCGTGCTGGGGCTCGGAAGCGCCTGTGTGTATATAAGGGAGTGCGTGGACCTACGCAGGCAGCTTTGATGGTGTCATGTTCCTCCAAGCACGAGTTAAAATAAATGCAAAGCATCCCTGCCTTTTCTAGGAGCTCGGCACTGCTTGGCTTGCTGTTCTCTTTGGGTCACGCTGGTGCTCCTCCAGGCTTTGGCCCCTGTCCTGTCATTCCTCAGCAAAGCGGGTGTATTTGGGGAGGTGACGTTCCAGTTTGTGTGAGACGTAGATGGAGAGCCAGGGATGCTTTGAGACTGATTACAGGTGACTGTCAGGCTTTTGAGAGCGGTTTCTTGCAAAGGGAACTAGAGCTAGAAGAACTTGCAAGTCTGGCTAGCTTTGGCTTGTTGTCCTTGTAGGTTTTCCTCTCTTGAGCCGGTTCTCCCAAGGTTTCAGCCACTGCTGAACTTGCATGGGAAAGGAAAGTCTGTCTGAGCTCAGATCCACCCCTGAGCTGAGTCTTGGGCTGTGGTCTTGCAGGGAGCCTGGCTCTTGGGTGCTGTGGTGAGGGAAGCTGAGCCCTGGGGTGGAAGCAGAGGAGAGAAGGGGCACGTGGGCAGTACACAGGGCAGGTTTTGAATATGTACACTAAAATGGGACCGAGTGGTCCTGGGAAGGCTGTAGCAGCAAGGGGTTGTCTTTGATTTGGGATGCTAGATCTTGCCAAACGTTGCTGGGGGTCAAGAGCTGGGCAAGGCCACAGAGGCATGATAGCCTTCATCCTATCGGCAGTAGGTCTGGAGCATCTGAATTCTTGTTGCAGCCTGGATTTTGGCACGAGGTTCAGTCCGTTCAGGTTTGGATAAACAGTTTGGCTAGGTCCCGGTCTAAAGAGCAAAAACCTTGACATAGGCAGCCCTGCTTGCCTTTGGAAACTATCTGGGCAAGCTATGGCAACAGCACATGGAGGAAGCTGATGCCGCGCTCCGAGGTGGGTACAGGGAGGATGCGGTTGACGTGAACGGTGCTGCATCCTGTGCAGACAGCTGGAGTCTGCAGGGCTGTGGGCTATCCCAGAATTTCTCTTTTCTAACATTGTCCTGCACATTCAGTGTACCTTTGATGGGAGGTGCAAGGCTGCGGGGAGCAGAATGTGTCTCCCTGGTTCCTGAAGCTGTCTCAGAGCTGGCTGCTATCGAGGTTGCTCCCTGCAGAAGTATAAACCACCATCAGCAATGGGGCCTCCAGGGTCCAGGGTGACTGTTGCGTTGCCGTGGCCTCCTCTGTCCTTTCCCTGTTCTCCGTGCCATCAGGTTTTGTGTCCTCCCCATCCTTGTTTCACTGTGTGTGTTGAGAGGTGATGGTTCAGCAGTGTGGCTGGTTTCATTAGCCCTCACGCCAGGGGCTCGCTCAGCTTCCAGCCCCACCACGTGAAAACTTCTTGAGCCGATATCCATGGCCTGTGATTGACAAAGTTCCTGGGTTGTTGATTTAATGGGGCAACAAAGGATCCGTGCAGCCAAGCCTGGGGTCCCTTTGGCAGTCGGGACATCTCTGCCCGTCCAAAAGGTGCCGCGGTTTGCTGTTGCAGCTTGTCCCTGTCCGCCCTTCAGCAGGGATGCCGCACGGTGCCCGACCATTGCACAAGATGGGTTCAGGTGGCCTGTTCCTGGGGGTTATCCCCGTGCACGACCCCAGGCTGCCTGGCGGTGTCATCTTGGCTTCAGGGCTCTGTGCCCAAGCCTGTCGATGTCAGACCAGGTGTCACGGGCACTTGTGCAACTGCTGGTGTGAGTCAAGGAGCTCACAGCTTCAGGGAGTTCCCTGCTGGGTGGTTTTTTTTTTCTGTTTTTTCTCTTCTTTCTTCCTTGATCTCTGTGCCAACAGAATTGGCAAAAACTAAGACCCTTGGCAGCCTCCTTGATCCTCTTGACTTGAAAGTGCCACCGGCATGTAGTGTTGCCTGACCCTCTTAAACCTCTCGGGCAGTCAAGCACCTGCAGCCCCGGGCATGTTGGGAATGCACTGCCCATGGGCAAGCAATTCTGCCCAGCCCTGACCACCTGGAGCGCCGCAGGGGCCATGTCCGGTGGCCGAGGTGGTGAGACAGACCCCATCTCGGTGCCGGGTTGCACCGAGGGTCGGCGCAAAGCTGGGCTGTACATGTGTCACCCGGCGTAGGGGGTATCCTGGGGTGGGATGTGGCTGTGTGCGGGCAGGCATTCGCTGCGGAGGCTCCCCGTTCCCTTCCTGCATTATCTCTGAAAAAGACATTAAAGACGAGGAGGGGTGGCTTGTGCTCTTCAGGCGCCAGGAGAAGCCGGGAAGGTTGATGCTAAAGCTGTTTGCAGTGTGGTTGCTCCCACTTTCCTTGGCTTCATAGCTGGCAGGTAGCTTACCGCTCTGGGCTTGGGCAGCACCTCCGCGTTTTGCTGGCAGAAGCGAGCTGCCAAAACTGCAATGTCAGTGCAGCTGGAGCAACTAAATCCATTTGCTGTTCCGGCTTGTTACTTGGGGGAGTTGATTTGGGCACATTTAGTAAGGACCTTTGCAACCGCGCATCGAGGGGCTGTGCTGGCAGGCCCGGGTACGTGGCAGCAAAGGTCCTGTCGCTCCCGTGGTGGTGCAATGAGCACCCCAGCCTAAAAGCCAGCAGCAGGGTTTGCATATAGGGGAACCAACCTTATGGCATCTCCTTCCTCGTCTCTGGATTTGGCTATTTGTACTGTAGCTGTGAGGAGCGGTAGAACTTGCGGGCCTGTGGTATGTCAGCAAAAGCGATCTTCGGGGCTGTGTGTGTCTTCGTGTGTGTATGTAAAGTAAATAAAAATCAACTTGGAAATGGGCCTCGATTCAGTTGTCTCCAAGCACCTGGAAATTTTGGATCCGGCTTTGAATCTCTGTCCCAAACAAAATTTTTTTTCCTCTTCTAGAAGCAGCATTCTTCCAAAAACAGCCGCTAGAATGAAGCAAGCGCTCTGTGCTTTGATAACAATTGCAACATTATTTTAACTGCATCTCGCTTTTCTTTTGACTCCGTTTCAGCAGCTAGATACGTGCCAACTTTTTTCCCAGATTTAAGAAAAAAAAGAAGAAAAACAAAAATCCCCCCAACAACTTCCTGTTTCAAACAGAAGAGACAAAGAAGAAAAGGATTGAGAGGAAATAACATCTCCTTGTTGGTTTTGGTTTTCCTTGGCTCGTGAAGGGTTAATGGTGTTTTTATGTATTTTGATTCTGAAGTGGGCTAATGAAGCAATCTGCTCTGAGCAGGACCTGGCTGAGACAGCCTGGCCTCTCCCTGGGGCACCGCTGAGAGCTTAATTGGCTCAATAAATACTTGATGAAGATGTTATCGAAAGCCGAGATGCTTTGTTAAAAATCAAGGGGGTTTGGGGATGTTTTCTTTTAATCACGTAGTTTTCTCCCCCTTTTCTGAACCCCATGGCATCGCAGGGAGATATAACTTGAGAAAGGCAAAAACCACAGCAGAGCAGCTTGATTAATTCACCGGGGAGGGGAGAAGATGTTAGAGCTGGAGCCCTTCGTGTTTACATGGTTTCTTTTTGCAGCAGGTGTGTTTTGGAAGGAGCAGCACAGAGCAGTGCCCCAAATCGGAACACCGAGGTGTGGTTTCATGCCTCTAGGCAGTAGGGGATGATCTGTTTTTCCTTCTCTCTGCCCCACAGTAAAATGTCCTGCGTACCCGCTTCTCGCAGGGCTTCTGCCAGCTCCACCTCTCACTGCCTGGGTCAAGCAGGTAGAAAAATCCCACTGCCCTACGCTGGCAAGGCGCTGGTGCGGGTAAGTCTAATCGAGGCACGTCGGGTGCAAACGCTACCGGCGCGAACTCCTTGCGGCTTGATTTGTTTCTTCCTTGGGTGCAACTGCCCTCAGTGGAGCTGTGCCTGGGAGGTGCGAGGCTGGCAAGACGCTCTGAGGGGAAGGCGCTCGGCCACGGGGCCACTGCTGGTCAAACACTTCATTACCGTGTGCTCGGGCAGGGGTACAGGACGTATTGTTCATCGCATATACAGTTGTAAATGTTTTATAGGGCAGCAGGAGAGGAACATTTCCAGTAAGGCGAGAAGGATAGTTTACTTTTTACGTGTGTGTCTTGGGCCAAAAGTTTAAAAGGACTCAGGATGCTTCATATTCTTTGATTTATGGAGGGCTTTTTTTTCTTTTCTTTCCTGTTTCCTTCCTCTGCGAAGGGTTTACCGATGGCCTGGGTGAGTGTGGGTTTGCTCTGAAGGTGTTTGAGCCAAGCGTGCCAGCAGTGTTTCTGCATGTGTTTCTGCAGTGTTTCTGCATGTGTTTCTGCTGGCGGCAGTGCGGAGAAGGTGGACTTGGGCTCAAGTAGCAGGTGCTAAAAGCCGAGCCTGGGGGCGAAAGCTCTCCATTTGTGTTTTTCCATTCTTCTAACTGTGCCTGCTGCAGATGTTTCTTTAGTTTTACAAGCTTTGCTCAGAAATGTTTTACAGTCAAAGCATTGAAATGTTGCTCTTTCTGAGCCCTCGAGTTAAGGATATTCTTGTGGTTTGAGGCACAGTTTGGGGAGGAATTTGGGGGACAAGTACTACGAAGGGAGGGATGGTCTGGTGATTTAAGTACCAGCCTTTCTTGATTTCCTAAGTCAAATGCTTGAATGCCTTGTGCATTTCCAGATGTTGCTTTTTTTTTCTTAAATCCTTTTCACTACCTTGGTCTCACGGGCCTTTTTTGAGCTTCTGGTTAGCCATGCTGTGTTAACTGACCTCGGGGAAACGGAGGCCTTGTTCTGGGGTAGAAAGCAGTAGATGTTGAGCTGGACTTGCTACTGTTAAGTACAGCTCATGTACATTTATAGAGCTATTTGTATTTATACAGCTAAAGCAGACGAGTAGAGGCTTTCTTGTCTTTGTCTTCTTCCTAATGTGGCCTCCAGGTTGTGTTTGTCTAAATCCTTAACATCCCCAATTTTGGGGGGGGGGAGGAATCACAATTACAATTGCTTTAGATTTTAATTACAATCGGCATATTTAACTTGACCAACTCAAGTGAACTTAGTTTTTATCCTAACCTTGATGGATAAGAAAAGCAGAGGTTTACCAGCTTCTGACAGCTGTTTGTAAATTTGGAGAGTACTCTATCTTTTAGCCCATTCCTGGTCCACCTTTATTTTCCAGACGGAGCAAATCCAACCCGTTCAACCTTCACTTGCTGAGTTGAGCTCGCTCTCTCTGCAGGTGAACCATCTGGGTAGTCCTCTTAAGTGAGCGCATCCAGCTCACAGCAGCCAGGTAAACCCAGGCTTGGGTTTACAAACAAAAAACTGTGTTTTGCCTGTTCCTGACTCTTTGCCTGTTCCTGAGCCTTTACCATAGGCTGCTCCATCTTAGCAGCCCTTCTTGCTTCTGGGTGCCAGCGGAGGGCCAAGGTATGTACCCCCCGGCCTTGTTTCTCATTCCCAGGGCATTTCTGCCGTTCCTATCTTAATGGGCCCCTTCAGCTGACATTGGAGTTCCAGCTTAAGCCATGGCATTAAATCAGCTCTTTTTTAGCAGCCCTTTCATTCCTCCATCAGCAGCTATTTCGATCAGAGGACCCTTACAGCATGGGCAAGTTATGCACCTCCAGACTAACGTCCAGGACTTCGTAGCCTTTGCAGTCTGTCTCTTTGCACTGGGCATTATCAAAGCATTTGAACGTCTGAGTCCAGGAGGTCACTCTTTATCTATTTCTGGTCTCAGCTGAAGTGTAAGGAGATGGTTCAGTGATGGGTTTGTTTTTCTTTCTTATTAAGGCTATTTCTTCATGAAATAGCAGAATGGAAATAGTAACTCATCAGCCATCCAAAAAAAGAGGAGATAGGTCTATTTGTGTTTCTTGCTGGATTTATTCCTACCTGGGAGAAGGCGTGTGTGTGCACATGAATCTCAAACGCTTAGTTCTTTAATAGTACGAAAAATCATCTGTGATCTGCTGGCAAAGGTCAGCTTTGAAGTTCCTGTGTGAGAAGTGTGAGCTGTTAGTCCTGATCCTGGTGCAGCAAGCCTGCCCGATGGAAAGGTCAATTTGCCATAGAAATATGGGGTTTACGCAGGTGGGATTTTTCAGTAAAGCTAAAAATGACCCTCCCTGAGTTGCAGCTACAGTTGCGAGAGCTGAGGAGTTACTTTGCTCCTCACTGTTTAGTAACTGTTGCTCATGCATGCCCCTCTGCGTGTTGTGCAAACGAGAGCAGGGAGGAAAACTCTTTCTGGCAGGTTACTCTTTTTTAAATGTTGTCTTTTGGAGCATCTGAGAGCACCAGCCACTCTCACGGGGAGGATACTGAGCCAGGTGGGCCAGTCCTGAGAGTTCCTTTCTTCCCCATGCTTTTGGGATGGGTCCACACACTGATAGACTGGCAAAAGGGAACCCAGAGCACAGTGTCTTTAGTCTTCCTTCCATTTGCACCCAGCTTTGGTTTCTCCTTCTTCTTTCTTGTCCCTTTTCCTGTCTAGTTTCTTCTTTTTTGTGTATGCTTTTCTCAGGAGCTTGCATGGAGCTGTGGCAGGCATCAGCGCAGGTGGAGCAAAACAGACTGAGCCGTTCTCAGATCCTGCCCTTTGCTTCCCAAAGTGGAAGGCAGTGAGCTACCAGACTAAGTAAAAAAAAATAAAAAAAAAAATCCATCAACGGTGTTTTGCAACTGTGGGAACTAAGATCTGCAAGCACTTGCATAATCGCAACATATGCACATGTGATCAGATTTATAGGTGTTACTTCTAGGCCTTGTTGCCTAGTTCTGGTGGCTTTATGGAAATAAATGAGCTAGAAATGGTAGGTTGTTTGTACGGGGCCTTCCAGCATTCGTCAGTTCTCAGTCCGCCCTTGAGCTGTCTGGAAACGTGTGCTGTCTTCTCTAAGTTCAGCTTCCACTCTGCCCGCTATTTGCTTGGGTTTTTTTGCTATTTTAGGAACATTCCTAAGAAAAAGAAAGCTTGTTCTTTGCTTTCTGCAACCTTTTAAAGGATGGTAAATGACTATTGCTGAGATGAATTTCAAGTCAACCTTCAATCCGATCTCCCTAGATGCAGGTTTGTACTGTTTGCAGTTCTGTCTCCAAGTCTCCGAACTTCTGTTGCTTGTCAGATGTTTTCTCAATTAGGAAAGCAGGTTGTATAAGAAAACATGTTAATGAAAAACCATGTTAATGAAAGCTCTTGCCCCTAGAGGAGCCGCAGTTTAACACTTTAATTTGGTTGGGGATGGCTGGAGGGTTTAACATGATCCAGGGTGTTAAACTCTACCGATGGCTGGAGATAAAAACCCTTTGAAGCAATTGTATTTCAAACAAGGCCTTTTCCCAGGCCAGACTGTGCTGTGACATTTTGTCCTCTAAGACAGGTGCTTTGGATCTCTGGCACTATCCTGTAGCAACATCAGGTCCCTGGCGAGGCCCAGCGGAAAGGCTGTCTCTCCCCGTTTCCAGTGCTGTTACTGGGATCGTGAAGAGCATTGCCTGTGCTCCCTTAAGACCTTACCCTGAGACATGACAGGTCTTACTGCTGCACCAAGGCTCATTTTCAGGTTTCTTAATGGCCTTTGCTTTTGCAGCTGGCATCTCCTAGGTGTGCATCCTTAAAGACCTGCAGCTAGGCACCTTATTTTGTGCTGAAGAAGGGAGCATCGTGTTGCAGCCATGGCCCCGATGATGGCTACCTGCCGTTCCTTTGCGGCTGGTTACCTTTAGGTGTTGCTATTCCTGACTCTCTGCTTGTGTTGTCCCAGTTGTGTGGGGAAAGACGCCTTTGGCCCGAATGCCTCGCCTGAGAAGAATGCAGACAGTCTGGCAGAGCGCAGGTTAAATAAAGTTTGCCTTGGCAGGGCCCATGCTCTTGGATGTACTATGAGCTGTCGGGGCGTAGTGGTGACGGAATTGCAAGCACGAACACCAGCTGCCAAGAGGAACGGGTCTCCTGGCCCTGCTTGCGGACTCCTCTCCTCTGGGACTCTTGAAGTACTGGCAAAATCGCAAGCCTTCCCCCTACCCCAACCCCATGCCGACGCTCCCCTCTTTCCTCCGGACCCTCCCGCTGGTGAGGACGACGGCAGCAGGCCATCGCCGTCAGTGCCGCACCGCCGAGTCTCAGTCTTGCTAAATTGATGGGGACCCTCCTGTTGGCCTCTGTGGCGTCAGGGATTCATCCGTTGGCATCTCCTTATCCCTGGGAGGGAAGGTTTTTAGCCAGTGGCAAGTTTTGACTGACGGCTGTGGCTTTTGCTATTACACGGGGAAGTGATTTCACGTCTGGGAAAGAGGGTCCGCATGATTGATTTAGGAGCTTTTCCTGGCCAGCACTTGGGTGGTGTGGATACGTCTCCCCCATGCTGCAAACGCCTCCGAGCCCTTACGTGGAGCGGCATTCCCGTGGCCTCGGGATTTGCAGGTTGTTACCCTATAAAGGGCACAGTCTCGGCCCAGCGGGAGGGCTGACCGGCAGTTTTGTTGGCAGGTACCTAACTTTCCTTTTAATAGATGTGCAGTGCAGGGTTTTGGATGAGAGCAGCAATGATTTCATTACTTGCCACCAGTGGACGGAGCAGGGCTGGACAGCAGGGAAGCAGGGGGGTGAGAGGAGTGCAAAGCAGCAGGATAGTCGTGCCTTGCCATCCTGGGAGCATGCGTTTTGGTCTCCAGGCAAGACACCCTTGACTCTTATGGTAGCAGAGGGACTGATGAGAGGAGCACTGGTTGCCAGAATATCCTCATGTCCTTCCAGCCGGTCATGGGGGTTGTTTTAGAGTTAAAACACTAGTTTTGATGGTTCTTCCAGCTCTGTCTCTGCTTGTGAATGGACGTAACTTAGGAGGTTAAGGCCAGTCACATCCCTTAATTGTGCTCCCTTTAGGGACCAGTTACTCATTTGATTTCCTGTGGGCAGCAGGGCGATGGAGCTCTTCATGGCTTTCGCTTTTCCCCTGTGACTTTGCGTATGTGTTTCTGTTTATAAGATAGGGAACGTACACCTATTTCTGGTGCATGGGGAAACTCAGCTAATTAATACTTGTGAAAATGCTTAAGGTATAGACTCAGAAACTGTATGTTAACTTACCCAGCAAGCTGGTCTTCCCCTCCAGGGCCTCTGATCGGCAGAAAGCCCCTGAGTTGGTACCAAGACTGACTTTTCCTGACCTTTCTCTCTTTCCCTCTGCCCACAGGTGGCTGGAAGTCCAGGTTGTTAACCTGACCTGCACCCAGCGTTGGGTCCAGTACCTCCAGTTGCTGCAGGAATCTATCTGGCCTGGAGGAGTTTTACCAGCAGTGCCTAAACCAGCCAGGACAGAGGAACAGAAGAAAGCAGCAGCAGAGCAGGCCCTGCAGAGCCTGATGGAGATCTTGCCTAGTAAGTGTGCCCCAGACATGTGTCAGCTGCCCTTGAGAAAAGAGCAGTGGGGGAGGCTGGGGAACCCTACAGTTCATTGGCATCTCTGGAAATGCAGTTAAACAGAGATGAAGCCTGTTCGTGCCAAGGCACTGGGAAATGTTCACGACCTTTGAGGTTTGAATGGTTTCCTGCAAGCAAAAACCACAGTTTCCCAGTTCTAGATAGTTTGTATAAGCATTTGGGAAGTGGTGCAGCTCAGAGAGAAAAGACACGTGTCTTGGTGATTCTCAGATGCAGACTGGCCACGTACTCTGTGCTTAGTGCTGGTGGTGCAGTTCCTGCTGAGCTACCTCAAACGAGGTAGGGCTCAGGAAAGCCAGTGCCACGCTGTGCTCCCGCCTGCTGCCAGAGGGTACCGTCGCTGGGAAGAGTCATAAGCCAAAGCCTTTGGGCTTCTTGCTCTAAAGAGTGGCTTTTCCACTGGACTGAACTCATGAGCCCAGCTGCACTGGATTTCCCTCTCTTGAAGTTTGACGTGGGGACCTTTGACATTAAAGCAGCTGTTGCCTAATCCATGTGAGCGCAGTCTGAACTTTTAACTCCTCGCTGCAGAGTAAGGGGCCCTTGCTATCCTGTCGTGGTTTAACCCCAGCCGGCAGCTCAGCCCCACGCAGCCGCTCACTCACTCCCTGCCTCGGTGGGATGGGGGAGAGAATAGGAAGGGTAAAAGTGAGAAAACTCATGGGTTGAGATAAAGACAATTTAATAGGGAAAGCAAAAGCTGCGCACTCAAGCAAAGCAAACCAAGGAATTCCTTCGCTCCTTCCCATGGGCGGGCAGGTGTTCAGCCATCTCCAGGAAAGCAGGGCTCCATCATGCATAAGGGTGGCTTGGGAAGACAAATTATATCACTCCAAGCATCCCCCCCCTTCCTTCCTTCTTCCCCCAGCTCTATATGCTGGGCATGATGCCATATGGTGTGGGACATCCCTTGGGTCAGTTGGGGTCAGCTGTTCCGGCCGTGTCCCCTCCCAGCTCCTTGTGCCCCCCCAGCTACTCACTGGTGAGGTGAGGAACAGAAAAGGCCCTGACTCTGTGTAAGCCCCGCTCAGCAGGAACAAAAACATCCCTGGGTTATCAGCACTGTTTTCAGCACAAATCCAAACCACGGTCTCATGCTAGCTACTGTGAAGAAATTAACTCTATCCCAGCCAAAACCAGCACATATCCTTTGGGGATGAAAAAGCGCTACCAGTACATGCCCTTCTAGGCTGGAACGCTTTTCTGGCATTTGGTCCTGTCCCTTGCTGTTTTCTTTTGTGATAAGGTTGGGTGTGGGATGCCTCGGGCTCAGAGCACCATCACAAACTTTGATTTAGTACCCACTAGCAGAAGACTAACCCTGGAAATGTGCAGTTCCTAAAGCTTAGTGTCTGACGTTGACAGATGTGATCCAAGAAATCCTTGGAACGAGTAAATGTCGGATGAGCTGGAAACTGGTACTGGAGTCCCTGGGCCAGCCTGTAATAAACAGGTACGTGGACTATAGTCTCTTAACTCTGATAGCCTTTGCAGTGGGGCCTGTAAGCTAAGCTCAGGGCTTCGCCGTGAGATTCACACTGCCGGCTTCTTGGCACAGAACGTATCTGGCTAATTTTCCTACACTTATACTATCAAAGAGCATCTGGCTTGCTTACTGTGAAGGTGCATGTCTAGGACCTCGGTCTGGCTGGAGATTATTGAGCCAGTCTTGTTAATTATGTTGTTGGGCCTACCTACTTTGTGGATGTCAGGGGACTGTCAGAGGAAATAAGACCAAATCCTCATTTAGTTTGTTGTTTTTAGAAGAGCTTAGGGAGCTGCATGTATGTGTAGATAGTGTTTTTCTGTATACCCATCGCCGTGCATTTGGCAAGCAATGTTTTTGTGATATAACTGCAGAGAAATGCATGTGCCACCTCACTCCAGGAGCTGCCCTTGTGTTTTCTGTGCTGCTCGGCAGCTTCAAACACCCACTGGTCTGGGGAGTGCAAAAAAAGCTGAACCATCCCTTAAAACATTTCTTCTAGAGTTCAAGATCTTCTGTCTTTCCACTGATGGCAGTCAGAATAATTTTTCCTTGCGTGAGTTTTGGCTTCTGCGTATCTGGAGCTGATCTCCCAGCTCCGCTGTGCTCCTGACCAGCCTAAGCTTTGTCTTCTCTCCATTTCAGGCACCTGGTTTTCTGCCTCTTGGATATTCTGCTGGAGTTCTTGGTTCTGAAGGGCTCCAGCGATGAGCTCGAGACCGCAGCTGTCGCGCCGTCTGCCTCTAGTGGCCTGGACAAAGCAGGCATTTCAGCACATTAACCAGGGCTGGTGTAGCCAGCAGTGGAGGAGAGAAGCAGCCACAGGCATGGGTTGATTTGATTTTCAGTGTTTACTTAACATGTCTGGGAGCTTCTTGTAAAGAATTTTTCCAGCCGGTGCTAAATGAGGTTGCTTCCAGGCTTCCCTGTTTTGGCTGGGTGATGGTTTAAACCCAGTGTAAGGAGCTGAAGATGCTTTGCTGCCGTGTAGTGTCTGTTCCATTGCTGACCTGATGGAGAGCCTGGAATGAAGATGCCTGGCCTCTGCTGAGCTGGACAGTCTGGGAAGGATCTGCAGGCTGCTCACAAGCCATATTGTCTTGCACCAACATTTCTGAACATGTCTAACATCTAAAGGCAGCCAGCACACAAGATTTGCTTTTGTGGCCTCAGGCTCCACCTGACACTGGCATGCAGAGACTTGATGTGAGGGTATTTTGGTTGACAGATGTTTCTCCAGGACAGGTGAAGGGAGGACCAAATGCTGTCTCTGCTCTCTAAGCAGCCTGCCCTGCACCTACGCCGCACTATCGTTTTACCAGAAGGAAGACGGGGAGAGAACGGAGCTTGGAGATGTGGTGACAGGCCTGCAGTCGGCATCAGGGACCCATCCCCACTGCCCAAATAACTGGGAGGTCGAAAGTAGTGCAGAAATCAAAGCTGCTGTCCTGCCTTAGGGACAAAGATAAGCTGCCTCCTGCTGCCACTGCTCTGACATGGTCTTGTTCTGGCATCTTTTGCTGCCTGAACAGCAGGATGCAAGTAGGGTAGACTGTGGTCCTGGAAAAGAGAACTGTCCCCAGGCTAAAGAGGAATGGTAGCTTAGCTGGACTTCAGGATTACCTTCTATTTTGCCTACTGAGTCACGGTTTAGTCCCAGAGGCTGTCACCTGGAGAGCACAGGAGAAAAGGAGCTGGCTGACGTGTGACACACAGCAAGTAAATCAGCTCCCACACAAAAATGCTTGTCACAGTAAGCTCTGGAAGAGGAGGGAGCACCTCTGAGCCCAGGACAAATACTGGACGCGTGTCACGGGCAGCCAGTGGGTTAGAGCACAGCGATGGGCTTGAGAGCACCACCTCAGCTCTGTCGTTGATTGCTCTGTCACCGTGTTTTGGTTTACTATGCCTGCTATTGCAACAGCTGTGTGCAGAAGGCTCCAGAGTCACTATGTCCAGTGCCACCCAGCACAGAATGGCACGTCAAATTGGCAGCTGCTTTTCTGGGCCATCCAAGACTTAAGTGGTTTTGCAAGCTTATGTTGCCCAGCTGTCAGTTTTGTGACAGGGCAGATGGATATGGAGAATATGGACACAGAGAATATGCACCAAGAGATCGGTTTGGTGACCTGTTTTGTTGTATTTCCTGGGAGAAATACGAACTGACCAGCGCCGGACTTTGCTGATCAAGGGAATGCTGCTCCTGGTGTTCTCTACAGATGAAAGTGATTAGGAGAGAAGACCTCGCAAGAGGGAAGCGTGCAGGATCACAGCTAGTTTCCATGTTACAGCACCAAATGGTGCATTTCATATAGCCTGCTGTTTCTTGGAGCTGGATACTCCGTGGCGTGTTTGGAGAAAAGGTCACGTAGCTCCAACGCGCGTACAACTGGAAGCATTTTCTCCTCTTTCCAGAGGCAGCTGCTTAATAATGAACAAACAGCAGTGTTTCTGGGGTTTGTGTGTGTGTGCTGCTTTATGTTTGGGGGGGGCGGGGGGGTGTTGTGTGAAAATACAGGGAAGGACTAGCTTGCTGCTAGCAAGTATATTTTTAGGGAGCTCCAAGGACATCCCAAGACTAGGCAGAATGCAACGTAATGAAGCAAAGCAGCTCTGCATCACTTATCAGAGCCATTTCTCATTAATGACGCTCTTGAGATGGTAGACTTGCCACTTCCTTGGAAAAGAAGGGAGCGTCTTTGTTAAGTAGCTTAAGGGTAGATTAGGCAGAGCATTGGAGAATGCTCTATATGGGATAATCCCAAATGGCCAAGCAGCAGGCTGGGAAGGACTCCCATATAGACTGAAGCACAATATCTGCTTGGAGCAGCCGCTTCACCCTCTCCTGTGCTGCCAGGTTCCTTTTCCCTTTTTTTTTTGTTCCCCCCTCTATTACTTCCATTCAGTGCATCGGCTGCCTTGAGGAGTGGGAGAAGGAGCCATCAGCCAGGGATGAGGTATCATAGCCCTGTTGTGTTTGGTGGCTTCCCAGATGCTCTAGGTGTGCTTGCGTGCTATTGCTTCCTCATTGATTTTATGGGTTTGGAGCTCCAAGGCTGTAATCTGTCATTGATTAGGGATATCATTAAGAGACTGTTTGCTGGAAAGGATCATTCAGAGATGGACTGCAAACTACGCACTGCCAGCTCGAGGGTGAAGGTCTAGGACAGTCATTACAGACACTGGATGTGGTGTTGGAAGGATGAGCTTGCGCTTCTCCTTTGCCAGGAAGCCCTAGCATCCCTGCCTTTAACCCTGACCTCTGACATTATGTGAATGACTCGATATTCATTTCGCCTGATGGAAATAATTTGCCATTTCCGTTGGCAGGCTCTGAGGAGCATAGCCTGAGAGCCGGCGCTTTGCTGGGATGGTGTGACAATGATTTGCAGTTGTACCAGACGACTGCTTGGTCTGTGCATCCTCTGCACCTTTCACGTAGGGGCCTCGAAGCCTGCACTTTGCAGACTTGCCCGTGTGGCGAAGCAGCAACATCTCCTCTCTATGTACCAGAGGAGCTTAGGCAGAGCGATTAAGTGGGTTTACTTGCATGTGCTCTTAAGTCAGCAGCAGAGTCAGGAACAGACCCCAGGAGTCTGGATTGCAAGATCTTTGTTTTAATCTCCAGAACCCCCTTTCCTTTCTTAGAGTGAGGAAAACAGAAACCAGGGTTGCCAGAGCCCTTTCTCATGCTCTTACTGGCGAGGCTTCAAACTCCCATTCTGTCCTTCGTAGGTCTTAGTCTGTTCTCACAGGGTGAAGCTGCCCAGGAACAGCATAGGAACAAGTAGCCCCTCTCAGTATCTTGTTAAGGAATATGAAAGTTCAGCTTTTTTCTAATGCCAGTTTTTTGCCTCACTGTAATTTTCAGTTTAAAATGAGCGTGACAGTGGCAAAGGCAAGCTTCTACATTCAAGTGGGCTGATACTTTTTGGACTAAGACTAGAAATACTGCTTTAATGAAACAAACAAGGCCAACAAAAAGCCTTTAACTTGCCCTGTGTGTGTAAAACTCCCAGCAAGCTCCCTTTTTCTGCAGGAATTTGTATAGAAGATTTTAGCCACCTCTTACTGAAGGAAAGGTGGTGAGAGCAGCCAGATTCGATCTTGAGAAAAAGTTGCAGGCTTCTCTCATCATATTAGGTACAGAGCAGCAAAGAGTTCAGGTGGGTGCTCAGCTCTCTAGGTCCTACTGGACACAGTGATCTGCTTCCAGCCCACCGCTTGCTGACTATCTGGCATTGAGGAAAGCACTTCATTTCCCCCTGCCTCAGTTTCCCCCGGCACTGGCTACTTAGACTGCAAGCTCGCTGGAAGCAGGGGCTGCTTGTGTGCATGTGCAACACGGAGCACAGTGGTACAGAGCTTCAAAGCAGCACCGTAAGCTAGATAGTAGCTTTTGTGTTGAGCCAGAGCTTCTTTTTAGATTATGTTTTCAGGAAAAATGAGTGCTGCCACCGTGTACTGACTCCCTGTGTTCAAACCCCTGTATTGGCTATCTGTGGGTGCAGCCTTTCAAGTCTGTCTAGAAGAGCGCTGTCTTGAAAACATATTTTATTGTTAAATGGGGAGCAAATGGGTGCTCCCAAGTACTTGTGACTTATGTTCTGACTCCATGTACAATAATACTCCGTTTCAAACTTGTTTCTGCGTTTGAGTTTAAAATTTGCTTTTACCAAGAAACTGCCTGTAAGACAGCCCTTGGGAAGGGAAGAACAAGTAGGGGAGAGGCAAGAAAGCCCAGGTGGGAGTGGGAAGTGGGGAGCAGGCATCTCCCCGAGTGTCCTGAAATGCCTGGCTGGAGCAGCAGGGCTGGTGGCAATGGGTCTGGGACAGTGGTTTGCCCTCCTGGCTCACGGTGGCATTAGTGGGACTGCTCAGACATGGGAAAGACCAAAGCCCTTAGCAGCTTGGTCAGAAACGGGAACAGTCTTCCCATCTCTGGTGGCATCGGCATTGCTTCTTTCTCCCTGACAAGCGAACTTCTTGATTTAGGCTTTCCAGGGAGTAGGAAACCAGAGAGGCAATGTGGACATCTTTGGCCTTTCTCCTGGAAGAAAGACACCCAGAGAAGCAGGGGTTGTGCAGACCCATCTCATCTTCACGTCCCTTGGGCGCTGCTGCTTAGGAAGTTCCCCTTGATATCGGTCCTGGAGGAGGAAAGCTGGTAAGCTATAAGGAAATAATGTCTGAAAATGAGAAATTCCACATGAAATTTGAAATATTACATCAAAGAAAAAAAAGTAGAGGGAGGAAGAAGAACCTGATACAATGAACGCTTGAGTCATGTATTATTCTGGATTAGCTCTGCCACGGAAAGATCCTGTACACCCTATGAAATCCATTACCTACAAGCCAGTGAACATTTGTACAGCACATGATGTGGGGATCTTGGCTGAAGCCAAGCTCCCCTGTATAATATCCACCCCAGGGTAGGTTGGTCCATTTCCAGTGTCAACAGCCAGAGGATTAAGCATTTATCTCTGCAGAACAGTGGATAATTAATACCAGATCGAACTAGGGGCTACGCTCGAGAGAGTCTGCTTGTGACTATATTGGTGACTGAGTGTGGCTTTATTGCCTGCGGGCGAGTTACAGGGAGTGGGATAATGTTTTCTCTGTCCTGCAAGGTGCAGGCATTGCCTCGGTGACGTGTGCCTTGTAGCAGAGCGTCGGTAGCTACAGGGCTGCGTGCCAGGATGGCATCGGGCTTCCCAAATGGAGCTGAGGGTGAGCTTTCTCATTGTGGCCACAGGTGGTAGGCATTAGAGGTGAAAACCTATCAGGAGACCCTTCCTTCCAGCCGAAAGCTAGAAGAATAGAATCGGGATGCCATGACTTGCCATCTCCTGGATTTAAATGTAAAATCCAGCTTGTGGCACTTATGGCTTACTTTGGATAAATTAATACCATTATCCTGGCCACGGTCCAGTTCAGGTAATTATAATCTTCCTACCTTCCTTAATGCCACTCCAGCCCCCTGTCTCCACTGGATATGCTATGCTCTAATTCCTGTCTGGAACTTACTTATTATGTTACAAAGTCTTTTTATTTATTTTTTTTCCCCCTCTGAGTACGATTTGTGCACAGAGCACTCTCCAGCCCCCAGCACTTTGCTGAGCTGCTAAAATAGTCGAGAGAACTTGCCTTTAGACGTTTGATTGTGCCTGGTGGTGTCCTGGAGCATCCCAGCCTGCTGAGCTGGGAAGGTGGATAACATAAAAGGTCGGAGCAAATGTTGCAGTCCTGTTTAACACAGAAACCCACAACTCGCTTCTCAGAGCGCCGTAGGCTGGTGAGTGCGTTAATGGGAGGAAGCTCGGGACGCCAGCGTGGCTGGCTTACCTTCCCTTATTGCCATTTCTTCAAAGATTTTTGAAGACTTCAAAGATTTTTTGTCTCCTTAATTCCAGGAGGAAGAGTCCTCTCATCTTCAAGGAGACTATTGGCAGTGTCCTAATGTAAATACGTGCAAACCTCCCTGCTAATCTAGTGGAGCAGTCCTGCCTTGATTTGAGGTTAGCAGCCAGCCCTAAGAAACCCTGCTTCCTGCAGTACGTGAGCAATGCTAAAAGCTGGCTCTGACTACCTGGTTTCCCTTTTGGAGCGCAGCTTGCTTGACCGTGTTGGTGGCTCGCTGGCTCTTACATCTCTTGCAATTGATGCATTGGGTTGTTTTTTCCCCTTTGAAAAGTATTTAAAGTTGCCTTCTTTCCTTACCCTTTCAATTATGCTCTCCTCATCTCCTGGCCTCGCTGAGCAGCTGAAAAGGCTGCTCAAGCACTACTTGAGGAAGGAGTCCCGCAATTCGGCGTGCTTCCTTCCTGTTCCCAGGCCCCTTCGCTCTTCCACGGCCCTCGAGGACAAGGGGGGTGTGAGGGACGTGCTGGAGGAGGGACAGCAGGGGTGAGGATCAAAGACCATAAACCACTGTTTAAAAAATATAATGCCCACCGCTTCTCTCGAGTGTTGCATCTGGCAGAGCCTCATTAACCTTCTGTTTCACCCTCCTACTCCTTTGCCCCTGAAAATCAACAAAGCCAAACATAACAAGTCGCCTTGATTGAAGAAGGCTGAAGTGTGTGTGCTTAGTGTGAAAAAGCAAAAGCAAAGCCATTGGCTAAAGCCCCTTTTCCATGCAGGCCACTTCACATTTATTACGCTAGAAGACAGAGCTCTTTAAATCCCGATGCTCTTTATAGTTGAGCTCTTTAACTTTCTCCCTTCCTCCCCTTGCAGCCTTCATTCTCCCCTTGTTCTGCTCCTTCCGCTCCGCTCCTTTCTTTTTTGTCCTGTGAGAACGAGTCTTTTAATCCCCTTGTACTGCAGATTAAAGCTATTATAGCCTCCCCAACCTGATATTTTCTCAGAGAGGCTCACAGCCAGATCTTTATGAGTGCTCTCTGTCTGTCTGCTGCTGCCTTTCTTCTCAGCACACTAAACCTCCGTTCCTGACCTTTCCCTGAAGAGGGAAGGGCTGTAGCGTGCAATCCCATGTAGGCAGAGGCTGGTCTCAGCGGGGCTCGGGGTGCAGGAAATTAAGACCCATGGAAATTAACAAGTAAATAAGGAAAGAAAGAAAAGATGATGGGAATTTAAGAGACAGAAGCGAAGCAAAATTCAGCGTGTTTGGAAACCAAATGCAGGGCTTGGGTCAGAGTTTTGCAAACGGTCCTGTCTTTACGAGGAGCACACAAACCCGGGCCTCCTTTTTTAGTAGCAGATCGGGGTTACCTGAAACCCAAGCTACGGTCCAACTCCGCGCTTTGCATTTGGCCCAAGAATATGGTTCCAGGCACGTAGAAGCAGGCAGGTAGATGTTGAGTTTGTGAGCCTTTGGGGAAAGGAATGACTTGTGGTTCTACAGGGCTCTGTCCGCAACAGGGGATTTCTTAGGATTTGTCATCAAATGATTATACCTCACCTCTGAGATTGCAGAGTGGGTCGATGTGCTGGTCCTTCTCTTGTACACATCATAAAAACACAAAGGATCAGGGTACCTGGCCTAAAAGCGCGTGCGCTAATGGCAGAAACATCTTTCTTACAGTGTTTTCTGGCGCTTGTCATCAGTCCTGCCACTGCAAGGTGTTCTACAAAAGTCCCAGAGTTTTTGGCAAAGCACCAAGGAAGGTGAAATCTGGCCCTCGGATACCATTCCCCAGAAAAATGGTGCAAAATTACCCCAAACAGGGCCCCTTCCAGGTTTGTGTACAATATACAAGGATGCATTAGCAAATAGGAGAGGTGTCTGTTGCTAACGTGCTCTTCGAGCAGGGAGGAGGCAGTTTGGTTTCCTCTTCTTTTGGACCTCCAGCAAGAACTTGGCCCGGTTCTTCGGAGCCATTGCTTCACCTGGCTGTAAAATAGGCTTGATAACCTGAGCCAGAGCCGTGCAGACGTCCCAACGCTGCAAAGCTCTGGGTGCTATGCTAACCCATTCAGCTTGAACTGACGAAAACCACACGATACCTACGGCAAATGAGTACAAAAGGTCAAGTTTCGGTCCTGTAAGGCTTTACTTGCATCCATTTATACGTGGGCTATGTTCTACCTCCCTTGTAAAAGGACAAACAGAGAATTTACTTCTCTTTATAAGCACCTTGAGAGCACATCCTTCACAAGTCACGCTTGGGGTTAGAAGATGTTTGAAGAGTTGATTCAACGCCTCCAGATTTCGCTAAAATAGGTGGTGACCACATCCAAGAAGATTTCCCATACTTACTGGCTGCAGCGGCGCTGAGATGACAAACCAACTCATGGCATTTGTGCTCTCCCATCGCGCGCTCGAGCGAACGCGGAGGCTTCTGGGGGCAGCAGCGAAATTGCTTTGAAAGCAAATAATAAAAGAAGTGCAACTGTCCCCTTTTGGGAACTCGTTTCGGGGCAAAAGTTCCCCCGGCAGCCCAGCTTGCCGATAATGAAATCAAAACAGGAGCTTACCCCCGGAGGGGCCGTACGTGTGAAACAGTGCCATGTCGAATCCGTATGAATCCTCCGCAAGGAAAGCCCGAGCCCTGTAATTACTGGTTTTCCAGCAAGCAGCCTTTTCTTTCTCTTTGTGTGGGCCCGGTCCCCCCCTTCTCTCCCCCCATGCACGCATGATAAGAGGATATTTGTAATGAAAATCACTGGGCAGAAGCAGAGAACAAAAGCGGGGGCACAGCGCGCTCTCCGGTGGGGATATTAGAGGCGCTGGGCTCCCACCTCCGTCCGGTCTGCTCTCTGCTGGGATAGCACGGTGGGCACGGCGGGCTGGGGAGGCTCTTATTAACCTTAATCTGCAGAAAGGGGCTGAAGCCACGCCGTGGCCCGGTTTCATAGCTACAGCCGCTCGCTCCCAAGCGTGCAGCCTTATGAAGGGGCAGTCTCCCCAGCAACTCTAATACGTTTTTGCACCGTACCGTCTAATCTGAGGTAGAAATGTCACTGTCGTCAGACCCCAGGCTGGCAGCTCCCAGCCACGGCCGCGCTGGTAAGCACATATCCAGCTTCAACCTTCTGGTTGCTGGGGTGAAAGGGCCTCTTTATCTCCGCGGGGAGAGGCAGATGAATCCCGGGCTCAAACAAGGGACCTGCTTTTTTTCCTTCCCCCCCTCCACCAGACGCTCCCCCTCCGGTTCAAGGGCTCTTTATTATGTCTTTTAATTCTCAGCTGCAAGTGGGAGGGAGCAATAAGGCTGAAGAAATGGTGGGGGTGAAAAAGCCCCTCGCAGCGGGGAAAGGCCCCAGCCACCAGTGTGTGAAAAGGGAAGGCAGTGCGGGGATTAGAAATGTCAGCTTCATGGGAAGTACTTGATATTTAATAGCTTCACTTGATTGCTGCAAGGCGGTGATGTGCACAGCACCGTAAGGGCAGCTGTGAGCCGTGTCCCCTGGAGAATCGCTGCCATTTCTGGGTGCCTCGGGAGCTAGCGCAATATAGGATGGTGAGAAAGAGCCACGTGAGCTGAGCTTGTGTTACTTGAGATCAGGTTGGCAGGTTGGTGGCTCATCCTTTCTGTGTCTGGCTGGCACAGGGTGCGGGGCGTCCCGCTCACGACGCAGCTAACCGAGCTGAGCTTTCTTCCAGCTGACAGCTAGTGCCCTCCATCCGATGGCTGATAGCGCTTGTGACTTGTTTATTGCAAAAACGCTCTTGGATGGTCTGTCCGCAACATATTCTCTAGTTTGCTCATCTTTGCAGCTGCTGAGGGAACTGGGGCCTTTTAAAGCATTAGCACTCCGTAATCTGCTCTTCTCAACAGATGCTCTGATACTATCTGCTGCCCGTACAGTCGGGGCCACTGGAGGAATTCATTTGTGCAATGGGAGCGTGCTCCTGCGCCGGTAGGGATTTCATCAACATTTTTGCCTGATTAGGCCAATAAAAATTCTTGGATTCCTCCCTCGTCTCCAGCATGCACGTGCTGCAAGCACCAGCACGTAAACAGCATGCTTTATTTCTTACCCAGACTACCTCCCATGCCACTTTGGACGTGGCCTTGAGAGAGGAAGTTGTTCCTCTAGAAGAAGGGTTGTTGAAACAAGTGAATAACTCTGAGAGGATAGAGATTGCTTCTTGTTGCTCCTTTTGTGACAAAGTGATGAAGACGAAGCTACCGGAGCTTTCCCAGCGTGACTGACTGGTAAAGAGCCTTCCCAGCGTTGTACTCCATTGCCTTCTCAAAAGGCAATGTGCTGTTATGAACGAAGTCTGCTCTGGGCTCTGTACACTCCATCAAGCTGTATTAATCTTTCGCTTTTGCCCACGCAAGCAAATTCTAATAAACTAGCTTATGGCTGTCATTTTCAACACACTTCAGCACCAACACATCCTTGCACGTTTCGAGAGCTTTATCCCAAAGCAGCCTCTATGGACTGTCTGAAAATCCCCCTACCCCTCAAGGCAGGAACCCAAAATGGCATTTGACAATGTTCCTGCCGCCACCTGCATGGAGAAGCAGGATGCTGGGCCTGTCCATCCCTTGGCTCTCCTGTCTTAAGGAAAACAACGTCCAGGATATAAATAGGCACGATGCGCTGCGATCCTTTTTAAGGGCCGTTCTTGACCCAATATGCTCCGCCAACAAAAATAACCTGTACCACCCCCTTCGGCAAGGTTCACCTGAAGCCCGAAAGCTGTATTAGAACAGCGTGTATTAAAGTGCATCACACATCAAGGGCTTGAAAATAAACACCAGCGATGTCTCTTTTTGATCACGTTCCTTTCCACGACGGGCTGACGATTTCCAAGCCAAGAATGTCACTAACCTCTCATATTTCTCCTGATCATTTCTGTCCTGAAATTGGAATGCAGCCACAGGCAAAAGGGGGTTGAACGCCCTCGTGTCAGGGATCCAGATTTAAGAGACATTATCTCATCGATAGTGAGCAAGGCTGGCACGCCATCAGGCGCGATATTCCCTGGAAAGTTCAGCGTGCGTGGCGAGGGACACGGGAAGGCAGGCTTAGCTCGCAATGCTAAGCTCACGCTAGTCAAGCGTGGTGAGATCCTGGCTGTCAGCCTCAGTGGAGGATCTCCGTCAAGTTGGAGAGCAGTGTAGGCAAGGGCCCCGTGCTTTTGGGAGACAGAGGACGTGGAAGGGCTGAGGATGGTTGCGCCAGACAATGGTTAGGAATGAAAAAGTGGGGTTGTATGGAGGGACCGAGGAGAATGGGGCTGAAAACTGCACATTTTTAGTGTGGCTTGAGTGGAAAATTATGCAGCTGAGAGAGAGGAATGCAGATCAGGCACCCTGAAACATCCAGATACAAGATGAGCGTGAGGCAACAGGACTACTGTCATTGCCTTCTCAGGTGGCGAAGATGGAGCTAAAGCTACTAACCTAAAGCTACATCTAAAGCTATTAATACCCTTTAAAAAGCTCCTTATGCTTGCTCTGTAGATCATATTGTCCTTAAGAAAAAGTTCATCTTTTCTCCTTGGCAGCAGCTGTATTTGGCCTGGAGTGCAGCACAAGCACTGGCAGATAAGACGGCACTAAGAGGTTTTGCAATCTGTCAGCCCCCTCGATCGTTCTGGGGGAAAACTTCAGAAGGACCCGATTTCATCACGATGTGAAATTAGAAAGTGGTTGCAGTAGGGGAAGAAATCACTTGGGAAAGAACAGGGACAACTTTATACGAGCAAATCCCCCCCCAGCTCTGCGCCGAATCGGTTAAAAGTGCCAGCTTTGAAACCGCAGGTGTTGGAAGCCTTGCAGCCACTGTCAACGTTGCGACAGCGTGTTTGCAGTGAGCATCCTCCTGAAACAACCTTGAACTGCCAAGGGAGTTGGCAGTGTAAGTTATACCGCCCGTAAGGTTAGCGCTTACGGGCCCCAGCACTGCAGCAGCAGGTCACAGATGGAGACACCTCCTTTGGCTTTGAACGTCTCTTGGAGGACTGCAGCCCTTCAGACGGGTTTTTTTGGGGAACAAATTCAGTGAAACCTGTTAGCTCCTGAAATAATGCGCCGTGTTCTGCAGCAGCAGGTCTGAGCTATCAAATCCAGACTCGCCTGCCCAGAGGATAAACCTTTGCCTTCACGATGTCCTCGCATGGACCCCGGCGGCTGTGGATGGAGTTGAGGGCAAACGGGGCACGACCGTGCCGTGTCCTGCCGTGCTCAGAAGTGGTTTCTATGAAATGCTTTGGTTTGGGAAGCAGGGAAGCTGCAAGGTCTGGTTTGCACTCACACCTACTCTCAACCCTGCGTGTCAAGGGACATGCAGAGAAACATCTGCTCCTGGCTGGTGTGACCTGCTCGCTGCAGGAGCCACGAGAGGGAGCTTCGGGGCTGTCCCTTACATTTTTTCCCCAGGCCAGGCTGAGGCACAAGATGGTGCTGTTGTCTCAGCCATCGCAGAGCCTGCGAGGGACATGGGAAAGCCGCCGTGGGCAGGGGGACACCACCGGTGAATCCTACCCTGCCTGGCAAGATAGAGCTCTGTGCAGGACAGGGCCCAGCTCCTGGGTGGGAACTCCTCCCAGGTTTGAGCCCATCTCCAGCCTTCCTTCAGGGTGAACCCAAGGCTCTGCCTGTTTTTTCTTAGGAAAAGCGGGTGGACAAGTGATCTAGAAGAGACACGTGCCAGCGAGCGTGGTTTCGCATCCAGATTTGCCTTTCCCCGTGGCCTGAGATCATGTCCTTCCCACAGGGCTGAAGGGTCTGTGTCCCTGAGGGTTGCAGCGTTTATAAGAGGCGATATAAGACTCATGGTTGTGCTCTGCAGAATCATGAACCTCAGGGTGAGATGTCCTAGGGGTGGGGAGATGGCGAGAAGAAAATACAGACTGGGGTGTTGGTGTCCCCGTCCAGGGGGACGCCGGCTTTGCCAGGTGATGGGGATGTTGGATGCGGAGCGCCCTTGCTCACGCTTCTCAGGCAGAAAGCTCCACCCTGGGTTTGAAGAAAATTTTCCCATGAAAGATTCCCTGAAACTGGTACATTCCCACAAAGGGCTTTGATTTCAGTGTATCGGCATTTTCCGATGAGAAACCATCTCATCGGAAAATTCCCAACCAGCAAAGAGAAACTCCCCAGTGTATCAGGGGAGGGATACTGTCACACGCAGCGGGAATTTAATACCAGTGGAGTCTTGTGTCTGGAGGCTCTGGGTAAAGAAAGACGAAATACAGCCAGAACCACTCACAACGAGAGGGGAAACTGTGAAGTCCTGCAGCTGAGCAGCTTTGCTCTCTTTTCCCAACGCTTTCCTCTTAATATTTCTCTTTCATCAGGGTGTCGCTGCTTTCTGTGCAGGCAGAGGGTGCAGCGTGAAAGCGTTACAGACCGGAGGCAGCACAGGCAGGATCTGTTAGGGGCATGAAGGCAAGGGGAGCATAAGCTGAAGCTCCAGTGGTTTCCCCTGCCTTTGATAGGGGTCTTGCGCTAAAGGGGGACCGTGCAGATCAAGGTAATGGGAGAAATGGAGATGAACAAGTTACCTGCTCTCAAACAGACCTGATAGTTGAGTTACAGTGCTCACATATCCCCAGCCAGTCCCTAGTGCAGCGGCTTGACCAAGCTGGAGGAAATATTTGTGTGTGCTTTGGAGACAGCTCTTCTTGTTTAAGTTCAGGATTCCCCTAAAGCAATAACAGGGCGGGTTCTTGCCCCCGCGAGGGCTCTTTCTCATGGACCACGGGAGGTTGCTGCAAGGGTGGACTCTCACCCACCCTTGGCAGGTGCCTGCCTGTGCGCTTTGTGGCTGGAAGAATATGATCTGGGTTTCTGGCAGCCCCTGAGGAAGTGCTGAGTTGTGGGCAGGCAAGGCAGGGTTAGTGGAGGCAGGGAATATAGAAGACTAGCTGCTTGTCCTGGAAAAGACAATGCCATCTTAGGGGTTCTCTTCCTTCATGAAAAAAAAGCCAGAAGCCAGGTGTTGACCTGGCCCTGTGCTCTTAAAAGTAGCCCAGAATTTGGCTTTTCTTGCTTCTCTTCTTTAATATATATCATCATTGACTGCAAATTCGGCACTAACCTCGGTCATCCTCACACAAAGATGAGTACCCGCTCCCTTGGAGGTGGGTACTTCCTTTCAGGAAGATTTTCAGTCCTGCCCATGTGGTGCTGGTGGACCTCACATGCTGTGTGTCCTTAGTGAGGTAGAAGTGATCAAGCAAAAGACTTAAACCCCCGATTAGGTTATTTAATCCACCTCTCGTTGCCCAGGGACCCCTCTTCCTACACTGAGCTAGATTTTTCTGTCATGCATCAAACTTCAGAGTTGCACAAGAGCGGAGAACAGACTCCAGCCACGAATCTTCTCCAGCCACGAATCTTCTCCAGGGCTTTGTCCAGGCTGGTTTTGAATGACTTCCCTGAGAGGGCTTTCACCAGCCCTCGTGGGATAATGTACCACAGCCTGCTAGATCTCTGATGGAAAGCGTGCCTCTCTTCTGTGGCAGGTACTTCATCTGGCTTGAAGGCTCCCTTCGCTCTGCTTGTTTTCCTGGTGGTTGTCTCTCTGGCAGAGGTTAGCAAGTCCCTTTGTGAGGCCTGCACTTCTCAGATGTTATGTCTGGAAGTTTGCTCTGGATTTTTGGCTAGGGGGCCCAGGGTCTGGAAGTAGAGAGGCTTTTATGGGAACCCAAGTCCCCTTTTGACACCACTTCCTTGTGCTTAAATTTCAGGTTGAGTTACAGACGTGAACATTTTCTGGTTGGATATCTTTCATTGTCAAAGGGGATTAGGCCAGTGATTATTTACATGCACCTCTATTACACGGAGTCTGTTTCTTTTCTTTTTTTTTTTTCCCCATGTAATTCTACGTAATATGTAAACGTTGACTAAAGCAGTCCCACAGATCGGGGACAAGGAGTGAATGAGGCTCCTTCTGTGCAAAGTGAAATGAGTAGATTGAGCTCTCTGACCTAGGAGATGCTTTAGGGGAGGCAAAGGTCCCCCAAAGACCCCATGAGATGCATGGGGACGCTGCTTTGGGGAGAGCACCCTCTTCCCTCCGTAGACACCGTTGCCCAAGCGGCCAGGTTCGTCCTCGGGCATCACCTTTCTCCGGTGTGTTGGGGCTGGTTACAGCAGGAGGCTGCAAGCTTGGCGCGATGGGCCACTGGTTTGATCTAGGGCGGCTCCTCTGGAGCTTTGGCTGTTCCCCAAGAAACTGGGATATATTTTTTAGAACCCAACATGCATGAGTTTTAAAAGGGATTTTTGATAGAAGTCCCATTTACTCCTTTATTTGGCTTGGGAGGCTGCAGTGGAACAGATTTCTTTACATATCCTTGAGTGTTATTTGATTAAGGTTATGACTGCTAATAAACACTCTGAGTCTATTCTCCTTCCCCACCACTTGTAATTCGGGATCACTGTTGACTGCATGGGACTACACCTTTTTATACCAGTGCAAGGGACCAGAGTGCTGATCCTGCTCCCCTTTCACCAGTTTACCGGTGTACTGCTCACTTCTGATTTATTCCAGCCTTATAATGTAAGAGAAAATAGAAATGGGAGGAGTGCCAAGAGTGATTCTGGCACAATAACCAGTTTACTTCCTTTTCCTTCACTTTGCCATTTACAACCACAAGTTCTTCTATAAAACAGCTCTGAGAAGAGCAGACATTGCCCAGGAGCAAGAAAACTTGAAGCTGCAGAACCGAACTGACAAAAACCAAAATCTGGTTTGCAGTGCAGGAGAGAGAAGCGGGTTCTGCTTGGAAAGACAGAAGGGAGGAAGAAAGGAGGGACCCCAGAGGACTCTGTTCTACCTATCATCTAGAAAACGAGCGTATTTCTTAGTATGGTTAGTCTTTTGCTGTGTAAGAAAATATTTTTCATTTTTCAGGAAGCAAAACAGAGGAAGCGATATAGACACCCCAGCTACCCAGCATCACCACAAGCGCGGCGGGAGATCTTAGCCAGTACTCAGAGAAGGCTGGTAAGTGAACGATAGCCAAAAGCAGTGACCCGTGGGCTAAGGAAAGAGATGGTCAGGCTCCTCCAGAGATATGTAGATTGTCTGGAGAGAAAGCAAGAGTCTGCCTGCAGTCACCGACGTCTGGAGAATAATCAGGATGCCGCAGAAGTTTAAAAAATGATGAATATGCCACGTGCAATGAAATAAAAATGTGCTTGGCTTTATCCAGAATGCAAACTCCATGTAAACGAAACTTCGCTCTGCACTGAAAATGCACACTGATGGCCATTTACGAATCCATAAGAGCACAGAGAGCTCCCTATTTGCACCAAGCCTTTCTGCTCCCCTTTTCCAGGAAGGTCGGGGGCCTTGATGCCATTTTGCTGGACGTGAAGCGCAGTCTCTCCACCACGCTCATAATAATAAGTCTTGTGCTTTGCTAATGAAAATCTGTGTGGGCTAGTCCCTAATTACAACCATCAGTTAAGCTGTCAGAGGGAGCTCTCGGCCTCGGTTGTTTCATTATTAGACTTTGGGCCTTGATGAGCTGCAATCAGGCATGAAAGTGCGACCTGAGCGGAGCCAGGGAGGTCTCCACTCCCCCACCGAGCTCGGGGGACTTTAGTACTAGACCTGGTGTCTCAGGTCCGGGGCTTTACCTATTGCACTGCAGAGAGGGAGCTGGGAGCAGAGAGGGAAAGGAGGAGGAGGAGAGCTCCAAGGGGCACGCGATCACCTTGGGCGCAACCAGCCATCTTTCCACACGCCTACATTCGCTGGCCTTTCAGGGTCTGCGGGCTTCATCATTTTGAAGACAAGAAGCCGTTGCTGTAACTCAGCAGCTCCAACTTAGGCTTCCTGCATGAAAGCTTTAGGACTTCCAGCTATATACATTTAGTTTCAGTACAAATGCTATGCAGGGATGATGAGTCCAAGTCACGGTGTCTTTCGGCCACATCTGGATTTTGAAGTGCCCCAAAGGATGATGTTTTGGGACTATTCCTCCAGGCAGTGGTCCCTTTAAATTTCACACTAGACCCAGTGGAAAAGAGTCACGCAGATGGTGGATTTTAATGACAAGAGCACCAGTTTATTTGAACTAGGGTCTTTAAGGGGAGATGTGTTTGTTTTCTCAGACCACACATTATTAACTAATCCCTAGACTTTGTTTTTATAGTCGCATTGTGAGCAACTTCCCACTTTTCGCCCCTTTTCTCCATCAAAACGTCTTTAGCTCCGCAGTTGTGTGTGAGGCGTCCTAGGCCGCTGCTGCTCGGGATGGATTTCCATTCGGCAGTCCTGCCGCGGCTGCGGCTCCCCTTTCGAACTGGGAAAGTCAGACTGGGAGTTCCCTTCTGCTCTTTGGAAATGATCAGCTACAGTCGCTATGCATCCTGTTCCCTCTTGGTATGAAGGGGTAATAATATTTGTCTTCTCCATGTGTCAGCCCCATTCTTATTCCAAAGCCCAGGTCTGTCTCCTTTTCCCAGCTTCTCCTTTTCTACGACAAGACTGTCACTGGCTGCATGCCTGTCCTGAGTGGAGAAGAGCCCAAAGTGAAACACTTGCAAGACCACCTTCTGAAGTATTTGGTTATGTTAAACCATAAATGCCATGAGAGCAGGCTTCATAGTAAGCTTTTTGGTATTTCTTCACGGATTCAAGAAATCTTGACATAAGCAATCACATTTTTGCGTTTGTGGCTGCAAGTGCTGCACAAGAGGCTCTGGGCAAAGCCAACGCAGGCTGCCACGGCCGGCGTGCCGGGGAAAGGGTGGGATTTTGGGCAAGGACTTCTCCTCACCAGGTTTCCCACCTGTGCCTTTTGCAGAGAATCTCCTCTGATCGCTTCCAGCCTTTGCCTGACAAACAGAAATCTGAAATGAAACAGCCTGTTCTGGAGGGATCGCGGGGGTCTCTGTTGTATAGCCCCACACAGCTGTTAATCACCAAAATATCTCTGGCTCCCAGCAGCTGTCTGGTGTTTATCTTAGCCTGGATATCTACTGGCCGAGCCCACGGAGAGCAGGCTGTGCAGCCAAGCCAAATACAAACGGAAGACAGATAATTTGCACACAAGGGTGTGCACGTGTATTGTGTGTGTGCGTGTACATATGCATGTGTGTATACACGCAGGCTTTGTTTATATCCCCCTGCTGCAGCTGGAAGTGCACATCAGTGCCTTTTGGTTGAAATAAATATGTAATTTTGGGGATGTGTTGGCACATACAAGAAGGGAAGCCTAATGTGTATGTGTTGTGCAGGTGCTTCCAGGTGCGTGACTGCAACTCAGATAAGATCTCTTGCACAGTGATGCCCCCTGCTTTCTCTAAGCCCTGTGAAGCTTTTTAGATAAAGTGGAAAAATACAGGCCTTCCCAAATCTTCAGTATCAGTCGGCCACAGAGGCTTTAAAGTGCATCTAAAAGGCAGGTCCCTGGACCATCTGTGGCTATTTAGGAAAAAAGAGGGCTAACAAAGTAAACTCTCCTACCTACAGAGGAGAAGGAAATCACCCTTGTAGCTCCAATTAACCTGTCCTCACAGGGGTGTGAGGGCAAGGAGTTTATATAAATCAGGCTCAGCTGAGCCTCAGTTTTTCAGGGAAGGAATGAGAGAGGCAGCTCTCTTGGCATGTTTGGTGTCTTCTTTGTGGTAAGAAGTTTGCAGTAACCAGGAGATTAAAGACTTGAGGGTTAGCAAGGAGGATGCGAGTGTGTTATACCCTGATTTTTCTGAAGACTTAAACTTTTCTTTTTCCCTGTTTCCAGGTCTTTTTTGTAACAGTCAGAGCATCCTGAGCTACCATGTGTCAGCCTGGTGCAGCAGAGAAAGTCCTGGCTGGATCTGAGTTGCTGCTTGTGTGATAAGGTAGGATTTGGGTGAACTTAAGAGATGGTGGGAACTGACTGGGGTTTTCTTTGAATGAATTGTCAGCTGCAAGTGTTCAGAGAAGCACAAGGTTGTGAAGCTTCAGACTAAAGAGTTTGCAGTCTTTATTGACCTAGCAGTTGGTTGTATATTTAATGGTGTTTTGGAAAGCGTGCTTGAGGTCCTTGTTGCTGCTGACTCTCTCCTGAGGTTTTAAAGGCCATCAAGCACTGAGAGTTACAGAAATTGGTTGTACAGGATGGTGTGTGCCTTTAACTTTTCTGGGCACTGAGGGAGGCTGAAATCTTGCTGCTTCTTACACCAAGTTCTCCAGGGTCAGCTGCACAGGATAAGCTGCAGTGCTGGCTTTTGGAGGCTGTGTGTTTTGGTAGGTGGGAAGCTGGAGGCCTGTGCTGAGCTGTATTTTGGGCTGTGCAAGACCGAGTGAGGGGGCGTGCGTTTGCTTATCCCTAGTTTGCCTCTTGCTCTGTAAGTACAGTGAGTGCCTTGCATAGAGATTGTGCAACAAAGGCCAGGGCTTCTTCCAAAGCAGTTAGGCTTTCTTGGCTGTGAATGCCCAGCCTTCCTTCAGGTCCAGCTCTGGTATTTATCAATTAACTTGCTCCAGATCCTGGGAACAGCCACAGCTGTCCTTCCCTTCAGCCTAGAGCACCCACTTCCTTCTGCCTTACCTCATTCTGCAATTACTGTCCCACAGGGCACCCTGGGCTGCAGCAGCCTGTACATCTGTCCTGTCTTCGGTGCATGCAGCAAAGCCTCGGAGGATAAAGGAATGGAAGAGAGAGAAGCCAGTTGCCCAGGAGTAGTGTTTAGGCAGAAACATGCTTGTATTATGCACCTGGAGACAGTGGGGGTGAGCTTGTGGTATGGGAAGAAGCGGTGCAGGGAGCTGGGTAGTAAGGGGTGTAAGGGAGGGTAGTAAGCTGTCAGGATGCTTCTGCAGGAGGCTTGGTGAAGAAAAGCAATCGCAGGAGAGAGGTTGTAGTGGCTCCTGTTCTCACCAAAAAAAGACAAACTCTTGGGCTCTCTAGCTGGAGCCTTTGCTGTAGGTGAGAGACTTCTCCAAAGGGAGAGACCAGCTTTCTGGAAGGCAGAGGACAGGAAGGGAGGAGTTCATCTGGACCGGACTCTCTAATAACTAACTAGTCAGCTGTTTCTTAACGTGCTGAGAGGTCGTGGGAGCCCATGGGTTTGCTAAAGTGTATGTGCAATGATTGCTCCTTCTAAAGAGCCAAGAGTCTCTTGAACAACGGAGGTGCAGTCCCCTTCCTCTCCCCCATGAAACATTGTGCTTAACTTCCAGCCAGGAGGGGCAGGGTGTTTTGGATGGCCACACACCAGGGTTAATATGCTGCCCTGAAGAGGGGAGTAAAGGTGGGGAGGGTTCAGTTCTGGAGAAACGCTCGGCACCGAAACACTGCTGTGCATTAGGGAGATCATGGTGGAAACAGCTCAGGAGGCATCTTGATGACAGGCACAGCCTAGAACTGTGTCCGCTCTGGGGTTTTTTTCTTGCAACCTTATTTCCAGCGTTGTAATGGGGAGCATAACCTCTGGCTTTGCTTCATCAGATGTGTCTGCAACAAAGCTAAATAGAGCTGACAGACTGGGGCTCTGCTATTTCTCTGGAGCTAGCACAGCACAAAGGAGGTGTGGAGACATGTCTTAAGAGTCCTGATGCTCAGGATATAGCTGGTCACCTGTGGGGCTGGCAGTGGTCGTGCAGATGGAGCAGCATGTTAGCCTGGCCCCCTTCCCACCCCAGAGGGAGGGAGGCACCTAAAATCTTGAGGGAAACTGCCAGGCTTCTGTGTCTTGGCTTGGGGCCCGTGCAAGCAGTGGGATGTAGAGGGAGAGTGGCCTAGCGCTGCCACTGAGACAGCCCCTGCCAGCCAGAGAGCAGAGGGAAAGTGGAACAATAACATTATCCCTGGGCGATGGCTTAAAATTGAAATCAGCTGCAAGGCCCCAGCCTGCCTGTCAAAAACAGAAGGGCTGGGAAGACCTGCCTAAAAGGCTGTGGAGCAGCAGTAAGGTGATATGCTGGGAAAATGCTCTATTTAACTGCCCGAGTGCTGCTGCTCTTCCTCAGCCTCCCATGCAGTCCTCTGTCACCATCACCAGGGTTTACGGCATCCGAGCCCCATCCCACCCGGGTGTGCAGGGACAGACCTCTGCCTGCCCTTGGGGAGGGGTATTCCATGCAGGACCTGGTGCTTGGGCACGGACGCTTTTGATCAGCGGCTCCCTGCCTTGCTCTTCTGGGGAGAACAAGACAGAGCTGAGGCCCAGCTGCTGTCAGTGGGGGTCCCGTGGATGTTTGCATCTCCAAGTCCCATCTTCCTTGCTGAGCTACGGAGCTTGTGCTGTTCCTGGTCCCAACACGTTCAGGGAGCCGACATCCTGCTCTTCTCCATCCTCTCAACGTCCCTTTGCTGATGTTTAGTGTCGGTTGAGGACATTTGGTAGCCCACTGTGCAAGTCACCATGGGAAGACAACATGCTTCCCATAAACATAGACAAAGGCATTGTTGCCTGCTTTAATGTGCTCTAATTTAAACAAAATAGTGTTTTCAAATGAGTTTGGGTTTTGTTGCAGGAGACAGTAACTTGCAGTTGTTAGAAAGGGCTCTCTTTGTTGAGAGAGCATTCTGGCTTTGAGTTAAGCTCGCAGGTTGCTGAGTTGGGCAACTCTTCACAAGTGGAGCCTCTATAGAAATGAGTAGGAGCCCTCCTGTTCCAGCAGGTCCTGCAGGCATGCAGCTCACCTTCCCCCAGTACCGTGAACTTCAGTGTGGCTCTGCTGATGCCTGGAGGGGGGGACTTCACACTGGAGTCCACTGGCACTGGTCCCAGTCAGGATCAAGGTCACTCCTATTGACCTGAGCTGCATTCAAAACAATCACCTAGGTGTGAAAAAATTCACTGCCTTGGTCCCTGTTTCCCTGGGCTCCCCGGTCCCCACCCAGGGTATTTTTTAAATATTCTTAATGAGCTGTCATTTTGGCCAGGGCTCACTTGGCGATTTAAGGATGGTGGTAACAACGAGACCACAGTGCTCAGGCAGAGGGAAAGGAGTGAGGGGCTTTCTGCTGGTTTATTTTTTTCCCCTGCTTGGTCTTTTCTGTAGTTGTTTTGAGTCCTGCAGTGATTTCTAACAGCTGGCCCAGCTATCATCCTGATCGTGTTGCTCTGTGCTTCAGTGAGCTGGGGGGACTTGGCAACCCGGCAGCTGTCCCGGAGCCTGAGCCATGAATGAGCTCAGAGGGGGAAAGAGAGAGGCTTGGATGGGAGAAATGTATTTGTGGTGTGGTTTTTTTTTTTAAGTGAGAGGCTGACAGTGTTGACTGGATCCAAGCATATCCCGAGCAGGTGCTGTGTGCACTTTGCCCTTCCACGTTTCTCCTCCCTTGACCGTGTGGATGCACGGACCCTCCTGCAGCACTTGGTGAAGGACGGTCACAAGAAACACCTCGAGTCCAGCCCGTGTCTGACCCATCGCTGCAGCCCTTGGCCCTGGGCATGGCTCACACCTGCCCTGGGAACTCGCATGTAGCTCTGCCAATGTACTCCGGTGCTGATTTGCAGCAGGTCTTGGCTCTTTCCGCTCTGATGCCCTACACAGAGATAGGTTTTAAGCTGTACTTTTAGACTTCAGCCATGCAACCTTGCTGGCAGCCTGCCTTATGTTTTATGCTACAGATCCTAAATGACAGAGCTGCATCTAGAGATTTCTTTTGCCTGAGATCCACAGTGCCTCTTGCAGCATCCCTCTGGCCAGCGCAGCACAGTCCCTTGATATCAGACCATGCCTAACGTCTCGAGTCGATGTACGGTGTGATGTTATGAGGATATTTCATACCATGCACAAGGTGGGGGGGGAGCTTTTCAGCCCCTATTCCATGCTCGTGTCCTCAGGCTGATGTGGTATCTCAAGCTGATGTGGTACGCAGGGCGTGTGTTTAAATACTTCCCTTAAAATAATCTGTAGATACCCGGTTAAGCTGTAGCACAGTGTGAGGACACGATTCCTGTCTTGTAGACCCTAAAGCACTCGATAGACGTAATGACACCCCACTAAAATAGGGTTTGCCTGTAGAAACTGCCAGACTGCTGCTTCTGAGCGGGTGTGTTGTGAATGGGGGCAAACCAGAGAAATGTTTTAGGGTGCTCTCCTCAAGAACAAAGAGTTTGGCAAAGTACCACAGGCTGCTGATTTTAAATAGCTCATCTTTAAATGGGTTGCTGTCTCCGTTACCAAGGGCATGTCGGCTTTCCTGGAGGGTACCGGAGGTTGGATTTTTAAATGCAGTCACCTCGGGATTCTTTGGAGATGTTGATGATGTGTGGCAGGATGATCTCCAGTACACAGCCTGCAAATGGCAGAAAAGGCTGAAACCAAAGCTCCTGTGAGACTGTGCGTGCTGTGAGCTTTAATACTCAAGAAAACGAGGGGCTGCTTTTCGTTCCTCTAGGTGCAGCCTGTGTCAATGTGTCTTCACTATTGCTCAGATGTTCCTCGTTCCTAGCAAGCCCTAACTCGGACCTGGGGCACGCCAAGCTCCTTGCAGCATGCTGCAATCCTGTGCAGATGCAGAGTTGGCTGCTCTGCCTTCGTCTTGGCCATTGGCATCTGGAGAACTCCTGGCTGGGGCCTGTGCGGTGTTGGCAGGTGTGTGTTAATCCTGACCTGCATCTTGCCTGCTCTTTCCGTGGTGACACTGCTCTTCTGTCCTTTGCTAGCCTCATCCCTCAAAATGCAGTTCTGCTGGGCCTCTCGGTTGTGATTTGTGTTGGTTGCTGCGGGTTTTATCAAGGATGGTGCTCTGTGTGCACTCCACCCCGGACCTGGGGCACGCTTAAAGGCCTGTTTAAGACTGTGCTGCAGCACATCTGCCCTGATGTGCTGCACTCCTGCTGCGAGATGGTGAGAGATCAGGTGTCCATGCTGCGCTGAGCGTGCTGCCTCGCTTTTGGAAGGGATAGACTAAACAGGCCAAGCTTAATGCAGTGGTGAAGCGGTGTTAAATGGGTGGTTGTTTTGGGGATTCTCGGGACTTGTTTTCTTCTGAGCTCTGCCCTTTGGGACCGCGAGAGAATGTAGGCAAACCACAAAGTGGGTCAGTGGCAAACACTGGGCCGTGGCAGCGTTCAGCCGTGCGCTGTAAATGAGCGAGTCTGCAGCTCTGTGAACAAACAACCTTTTATACCTAATGGTTATTGCAGATGCCAGGTCCCCGCTCGTGTCTTTCCAGGCATCTGCCCAGGCAGATGCTGTGCTCTGGCAGGGAACGGGCCAGGAACTAGCTCCAGCGTTGGAAAGCTGGCCAATAATTGTATGTGGAAATAATACTTCTCCTGGGTTTATTTAGATGCAGGTGCCCTGGTGTTGTTCTGAGTGCTACCAGGCAGTTACAGCAACAAGCTTTTTGGTGTGCGCCCGCCATTGGGTTTTTTCCCCCAGCTGCTTGTTTTGGGGGTGGGAGAGGTGGGCAGGGGGCAGGATGTGATGCTTTTATAAGCCACGGATGTGAACTGGTTGGGGGGAGGTAGTCTTAATTCTTCAGCATAATGTGGAATTGCAGTAGTGAGGTCCACGCTTCAAGGAAAGACAGATGAGAGCAAAAGGGGTTGTTGGATGAGCTTGCAGTGTTTACTACAAGAGGGCCAGATCTATGTTCTCTTGGTTGCGGCTATAAACATCGTAGATGCCTTAAGCTGTCTGGCATGCAGCTATTTCTGCTAAGATTAAGTTGAAATAGGAGTTTTAATGGTATGACATTGAACTTTGAATAAGGCTTTGGCTCTATCACAACTTTCTTCTGCGGTTGAGAGGAGGTAGCTCCGGCCTCTGTGCTTTTTCTGACAATAAACCGTGCTTTGAGGTGTACAGCAGAAGAGTACTAAAAGCTGAACTCCCCGCAAGTTATTTCCTTTGAGCTCTTGATTATGCTATAGCACATGCGTCCCCCGTATGATCCAGGATGAATGATGTTCCATCCGTTTCTTTTGAATACCTCATGGATCTCTAACAGCTGCGAGCAATTTATTTTGGGTATAATCAGTTAATGTTTTGGTGGAGTGCTTTGAAGATGTACAGCATCCTCAAATGCTGAGTATTGTTTCATTATTATTACTATTTAACATCTCTACGTAGCTGAACTACTGTCAGACATCCTCACTTAATAATGTATTTGGTGTCTGGATCTTTTCCGCAAAGGCAGATTTTTGGCAAAGGGGATGGTGGAATGATATAATAGAGTTTGCAGTTATATAGTACCTGTCATCCGAGTCTCTCAACGTGCTTTACAGGCACTAGTTAATTCTCACCACTCGGTAGGGCAGTCTGGCTATCCATCTCTGTGCAGATGAGCTGAAGTGTGACCTTTTTGAGGTCACACAGGAGGGGATTAGACCCAGATTCTCCAGAACCTATTCTCCCCCTTGCAGTTACACAGAGCCCTTTCACTGCAACTCTGCCACTGGCCGCGTAGGAACCAGAAGAGATCTGGCAAATGTAACCTCTGTGTACTTATTTTGGATCAAGAAGCACGCAACTTGGGTTTGCTGCCATGCAAAAGCTTGTGCGCTGTGGAGCATGAAGTCCAAAGTTGTACGGGACGTACAGGGAAAAGAGGAAAGCAAGACTGAGTGACTTCTGAAGTCATGCGAGTTTGGGGTAAGCTTTCTGTCACCAGGGTATGGCTTGCTCTATTTGCTTTTTCTTCTTGAGATGCCACCTGGAGAATAGGCACGGATTATGATATTTAATGTGCTTTCTGGCCAGCTTGTCCGCTAGCANAAAAGAGGAAAGCAAGACTGAGTGACTTCTGAAGTCATGCGAGTTTGGGGTAAGCTTTCTGTCACCGGGGTATGGCTTGCTCTATTTGCTTTTTCTTCTTGAGATGCCACCTGGAGAATAGGCACGGATTATGATATTTAATGTGCTTTCTGGCCAGCTTGTCCGCTAGCAGAACTCCCCAAAGATCTGCTGCTTGGGATCCTGTGGGAAACCAGCCTGACCAGGGGCCACCCATCAGTATAAATCACCCTTCTGGGACGGACGGATGGATGTTGTCAGTCTGAGCTGGTCCCTCTGTGTCAGGGCAGACCACAGCAGCTTTCCTCCCCTCTCCCGTGGCTGTTCAGACTGATTGCTGTCAATCCCATACCTTTCACCAGAAACAAAAGCGCTTAAAAATTGAGGAGGTGATATTAGGAGATACAGCCATGGGACTCTAGCAGGCAGTCCATCATGTCTTAGACATTAACATCTAGTCTAGAAGACTTGGAAAGCAGTTCTTCCCCCACGTGCATCCCCCAACCCGCCCTAGAGACAAGATATAGCATGGAAACAAAAAAAGAAAAAAGAATTAACTGGCGCTGCTGTTCTGACAGATAAAGAGCAACTCTTCATAAAGGACCTCTGTGTTTTTCTTCCTGCCAAGAATCATTTAAACAGCGGTCATTAGCGACTTATCTTTCCTAAAACACTAGCAAAAGCTGACATCTCGGCGAGAGACCCCATCAGTCAATGTGCTGTGGTGGAGAACAGCTGTCTATAGCTCCAGCTGTTTGCACCCTACATGTGTGAATCCCCCTCCCTTAGACACATGCTGGGACATGGTATTTACAGCTTGCTCGGAGGCTCGTGTATTACTCCTAGCAAAGCTAGGGGTGACTGACAGTCCAAACAATGCGAGCAGGGAAAATTCCTCTTGCTTA
>VZTV01060035.1:0-46315 GCA_013400875.1 Anhinga rufa
CCCGCTGTTCTGTGATTCTGTGAGTTCAAACAAGTGCTCTGGCTGTGGTGGGGCTGCCCTCGCCCACATCAGCTGAGCATCCCACTCCTCGGGTTTTCTGGTTGTTTTTTGTTTTGTTTTGTTTTGTTTTTTAATTAAGGGAAGTTTTTCACCACTCTCCTACTTTCTTCTGCATGGGACAAATACCAGCTCCCCCATGGCTGGCTACCTCTGAAGGTCTAGGTTGGTTTTGCTCCTGCCCATACAATGTTTTCACGTGTTCTTGCTGGCAGGACCACGCTGAGCCTGTGCTGGGCTTCCAAACAAGCTCCAACCATAGCTGGTTGTAACATCTATACAACGGCTAGCCGTGGCTCTTGAGCACAAGCTCTGCTCCCCCAACCCCTTTTCACTCAGCCAAGAAACAAGTCTTTTACATAAGAATGTTTATTGACAAATACATGATACTTTCAAAATATATTTGTAGGAAAATGCAAGAATAATCTCTACAATCCAGTTCCTCAGTAAATTCCAGTGTAAATCAGACTCCTGTCCCCGTGAGAGATGCCGCTATACAGTACGTAAGAGCTCTATTATATGTGCAAGGTTCAACGGGTAGCCACCTCGGGAAATAGCTTCTCCTTCTGCAGTCCCTCATGGATTATGTCTCCTCCTGTATGTCTTCTGTAGGCAACAGTCACAGTATCAACCTCATCAGTTGGGTCGTGGCACTGTGAGCGGGAGATAAATGGTCGGTCCTAAAATATTTACACATTCCTTGTGAATCTCAAAATAGAAAAGTCTCTTGCAAGGACATCTGAGCTGCTTGTTAAAACTCTCACCGAAAGGCAAGAGCAAGAATCTCTTTGTACAACGTGTCGGATGTTAAAGCTGTTTTGGGGGAGAGAAGAGGAGCGTGGGGAAGGGAGGAGGGGTAGGGAGGGAGGAAATGCCTGGGTAGATTTTTTTTTAATTTATTTTTGGTCTAAGAATTATGGCTACAGTCTAAAAGGGGAAGGATTAAGGCCAAAGATGCTCATCGCTGCATTTCCTACCTGATATATATATTTTTTTTTTGCAAAAAGAATGTTCTCAACATAAAAAAACTACTGTTTTTTTGTTTTTCCATGGAAATAGTTCTTTAAATAGGGGAAGGAAAATCTACTATAAAATATTAGTGGTTTAAAAATATGGTGTCTGGAAAAATAAATAAATGTACAATTCCTATTCAAATATAAATCACTGTAAGCACTTGCTGAGCAGTTAATAGCTTCACTGGTCTCTGCTCGGAAGGATTTAAGGTTGCTTGATCTCAAGCCTTTGTAGGGTTCTCTTGGAAAGTCTTTGGACCTGATTCATTAAAGCACTTTGGCATCTCTTTGCTGGGAAGGGGGATCTTAGGCACATGCCAAAACCCGACTGCCTGGAGATGCTCTGCCAGGGGTGTCCTTACGGCAGCGGCGCCCCGGCACCCAAAGCCTCGCTGCTGCCCCGTGTTTTCGACGCATTTATTTTCTGCGAAGGACAGAAACGTGAGGTCACCGACCTGCCCCTCGTCTCTTGGGGCATCTGGGAAGCAACGCGCTCACGAAAGCAAATGCAAACGCCGAGTCCGGTTCTCCGAGCTTTGCTGCAACGTTAAAGAGCTGAGCTCGATGCTGCCAGAGCAGGGACAAAGCCATGGCACAGGGTTATCCAGGTGGGAGGCGTTTTCCTGCTTCGTGTCAAATTTTGATCCCCTACCAGACTGGCCTTTAGCTTTTTCTTTCTTTTTTTTTTTTTTTTTCTTAATTCCCACTCCCTCCAAAATTACTTCCCCTTAGTGCAGTGCACAGGTAAGTGAAGTGTGCTGAATACATTGCTAATGAATAGCAGGAATATTTACATACAAAAATATATAGGTTTGAACACCTCAAACTCTGCCCTTCAGTGCAGGAGAGAAGGGAGACGAGCCAGTCCCTTACAGAAGGTGTAGCTTCTGCCAGCGCCTGTCCTGGGGCCGAGCAAACCGCCCCGACCCTCTCCTTTGTGAGTGCTCCCGGGGACTGACTCGACCTGGGTTTCTCCACGGTTCCCATTGCTCGGCTCTGCTTTCCCCCTCGTTCAGGGCAGCCACGGGAGCGGATCCCCATCGTGTTGACCTGGTGGCGGAGCCCAAAGGAAATCACCCCTTTGTACGTTGCACGGTTTACGGCAAGCGGGGGAGAGGAAGGGCCGTGCTCGGGCATCGCTCTTCATCTGCAGGTCCTCTGGCTTGCGGGGGGCTTGGGACCACCATCATCCTCATGTGTTGGGAGATGCACTCGCCCAAGTGACCGCTGGTCCTCTCCTCTTTCCTGTGTGCTGGAGGATGGAGCCCCGCTCTGCCCCCCGCCTCTGCCGGGGCTGAGCTGCTTCACGGAAGCCAGAGCAAAGGTGCCTGGTGTGGAACCCTCCCCGTTCTTTCAGAGCCATTTAGGAGCAGTGATGGGGAGTGGAAAATCAGAAATGGCCTCAGTCCAGCCACTTTCTGCTCCCGCACGTTTTTCTTTTCCCCTCTAAAGACTTACGACAAAGGGAGACCTGGACAAGAGACCAAGGGCTGCAGGACAAAGCTCAGTCTCAGCTTCGCTGCTGAGCTGGAGGTTTCTTTGCAGGTCTCTGTTATTTTCAAATAACAAAGAGGCTTTCAAAGAAGAGCTTGAGAGTGTGGACTAAGCTTATAAACCTCGTGGGGAGGAAACACCAAGGGCTGTACCGATGGAAAACCCTGAATACCACTAAGCTACCTGGCTTGAGCTTCTGTTGCTCTTTTATCTCTTCTGCTGCTCACGCAGGAAAACACGACCACAAAACTCACAAACCGTCACAGTGCACGTAACCCACGGTCTTCGGGGAGGATGGATGCGGGCCGTGAGATGCTGCTGCATAACCACTGGAAGGTAAGCAACGCTTCTGCAGGGAATCGCAGTGGCAGAGCTGGTCTGCGCTGGAGCTGGGCTCCTGCGCCACACAACCCCCGACCTCGTGCCTGGGCTAGTGACCAGGCATCGCTCTTGGTCTCGTTACGCCCTTCCTAGGAGGGATGAACTCAAGGAATTACTCCTTTTCCTCTCCCTCCCCTTTGCATCAATACAAGAAGCTGCTCTGCCTCTCCTGGTCTCCAACCGGGTGCAGGATCCGTCCCGCAGCCCTTTGCGGCGCAGCTGGCGGTGACGCGGGACTGAGCATCACTTGGCACTGCTGGAACCGCCCCCGTCCAGCCGGGTCTGGAAGCCTTTGTTTGCCTGTGGCACGACATGGGGCTCTTGTGCGTTTTAGCAGGCAGTTTATGGGGAGAGGATGGAAACTGGATTAAAAAGGAACAGGCTGTTCCAGCTTTTTTCCGCTTGATACCTGGGCGGTTCATGTCGCGGAGGGCAGAGCGATGACTAAACCGCGTGGGCCGGAGGATTTTTCTAGCTCTAATTGCCAGGTGCCGGTTTGCTGTCAGGCGTTGTGTTCCCTCTCCCACCCTATTTACATTTATTTCTTTCTATTTTTTGAGTTGCTCAATAGCTGGAGGCTGCGGTTGGACGCGGGACAGGAGGGGACACACTGGGAGGAGACTCCAGCAGCTCCTCGTGAGCAAAACCACCCCGTTCACCCAAGGCTAGTCAGGTCTGGCATGGCAGGTCCTGCTGAGGACCCGTGGGTGATGGAGGATGCTTGTCTGGATGTGGCCACCGTGGTAGCTTGTGTTGACAGTGCGCCCCGGAGGTGTCCTCTCGTGTCCCTTCTTCTTCCATCCTGCACCCCACGTGGTGGCACGAAGGGCTGTGGTTAGTTCATTAAGGGATTTTTCTGGGATTTGTTGGGAATTTTGCCTTGTTTTGGAGTTGTGTGTGTGTGTGTGTAGGGCTTATGGGTGGTTTTTTTGCGGGGTGGGGTGGTCGTTTTTTGCTTGATTGAATTCTGCATCCTATAAATGCGTGTCCTCCTCTTCCTCCAGGTCCTCCTTCATGAGGGTGTCGAGAGGAACGATCCAGCTGTCCCCCAGCTCGCCGTTGAGGTTCACCTTCTTCTCCTGCATTTCAGAGGAGGTCTCCATCACCTCCAGCGTGGGGTTATCGTGGTAGCCATTCTCCATTGTCTGCAGCTCCTCGGTCAGGCGCTGCTGCGAGGAAAGAAAGCCCATAAACCCCGGTGAAAAACAGCTTGGCCATGCTGGGCATGCCACCTCGGGGCCATCACCTCCCAGCCAGCCATGATCACCGCCCTGTATATAACTACATATAGAGACTTTTCACGGTGAGGTTGAGGCTGGGGGCTGCAGTCAGTGCTGGCGCAGTGAGGGGATAGCGTGGAGCTGGCAAGAGAAACTCTGCTAGTGGTGGGAGGGAGGAAAGAGCAGCCAGAGATATGGAAAACCTCCAGGATCAGCTGCCAGCTTCAGGACCTCAGAAAGAGGCCAAGCATCGTTGCCGTACCCTGGCCCTGCGTCCCAACTCCTGCCTCCCCAACTTGACTCCATTCTTCCTCTCCCCTTTCTGCCCCTCCTTGTCCCTTTTTTAGCTTCTTTATTATTATTGCCCCTCATCCTGAAGCCCTATTCTGGAGCTCTTGGTGGAAACCAGGCAGGGAAAGAATAGCCCCTCCAGCCCCTTCTCCTTTGGCCATGCATGGTTTGGGCTGATTTCATGGATGAATCAGGCACTGCATCACTCTGGTGCTTGGGTACGTGCTACTCCAGGCTCTGACCCAGCCCTTCACCCTCTGGAAGACCCTCAGCCCATCCCAATTTTGCATTCACCAAGGCAGCTCCTTCATCCCCATCCTGCCCCAGAGGGATTCACGGGGGAGCTGCAGTCCTTGGTCAGCCCTCGTTTGGGGAGCGCGGGGCTCTCAGTAGGCACCCTGGTTAAAATCTGCCTGGATTTACAGCTTGATTTATTACAGTGCTCCTAGTAAATGTCAGGAGACAGGCGTGGGAGGGAATCCATGGAGAAGAAAAGGGATGGAGAAGTGAAACTGCGGGGCTTGGTGCTGGCAGGAGGGCTGCAAAGGCGCTGCTGGGGGGTCCCTGGGTTGTATGTGGTGGGGGCGATGCGGGCAGGGGTGGCAGATGCTTGAAAGCAGAGGAGGCACCTGGTCTCTTGCAGGGGCTGTTTCCCCCCACAGGGTTGCTGGTGCAGCCAACCCCTGGATGGAGGGATGGATGGATGCTCGGGCAGCGCTTTCTCCCCACCGCGGCAAGGCACCCCCCCGCTGTGCAGCAAGGGGAAGGGGTCTTTAAAGCTGGGCTTTAGTAGGCTTTAGTGCTGCTAAAAGCTACTGAACCCTACCAAGCACCAGTGGTGAAAGCTGGGGGTGTTACGGATGCGGCACCCACCCCTCCGATCCCTGTGTTGGAACTCACATTAAAGATCAGGGCCACATGTCCATCATCAAACCCGGGGAGATCAGGGTGGATGTGCTGGTTATTTCCAAGGTAAAACAACAGCAGGGTTTAAAAGGAGGGGGAGGGAGGGAGGGAGGGTTGGAGAAAAATAAAAAATTAAAAAAAAAAAAAACTTTCAAGTCATTTTTGGAAAAGAAGCAGGAGGAAAACAAAAGAAACCACCCAAAAAATAAATCCAGAAAGGAGAAATGTGTTTGATTTTTCTAAAAACCTATTGCAGCTGCTTCGGAAAAGATCTTTTCCCATGCTCTGAGCAAGAGCATTACTGAGTAACTGGCATCCCTTGCTTTGGTTTCACCACCTTACCCTGTGGCTGGTGGGTGCGTTTACCTCCAGAGCATCCAGCCAGGGCTGGTACCTGTTCCTCTGCACCATGTTACTTCAGGGACATGCATTCCCATTGCTAAAAATACCCTATTTCTACCTGTTTTCTGAACAATACGGGGCAAGAGTGTTCCGCTGCTCCCTGTCCCCACTGGGATGTTTTTCACCCTGACTAGGGACATTTCAGCCAAGGGATGAAACCCCTGCAAAACCCCGTAAGCTCCAAGGAGACCACAGCAGAGGTCAAGTATCTGCCGAGGTCTTGCATCCTCCCCCCCCCGTTCCCTCCTGAAAAATCAAGCCTTGTAAAACCGAGTCTGATGCCAGCATGGGTTTGCTCTTCTCTGCCTCCTGTGTTCATCTCTGTTAGGCTGCAAACGTTTAGAGCAAAGGCTGCCTTATCCCTTGTGCAGCTCCTGCAGTGTGGGGCAGAGATTGGGACCCCTCGGGAAGGATGAGCTGGTTTGAGGGGGAAACGACCTGAAGTAGGATGCAGGCTTTGCTTCTCCACCGGGAGGGTGGTTTACCCTAATTGTATCATTTGGCCTCATTTTTTCCCCCCATTTCTGTTGCTGTCTCTCCTCTGGAGCTAAATCTTCAGCAGGGGCTGATGCAGACCTTGGGCACGTAGCAGAGCTCTCTGCTGGTGCCGCAGGGCACTGGAACAGCCAGTCCTTGCAGGTGGATGCTACGCTAAAATCACTCAGAATTGCTTCTTGAGATAAAAATTATACTCTTTTTTTTTTTTTTTTCCCTGTGTCTGCTGCTTTTTAAATCCTGCTGCTGCTGCTCTGAAATTTGGCCCTGGCCAAATTAGCTCTCATAAAGGCTGAGGCATACGGCATCGATGCCCTTCTGCGGCTGTCCTCCTGCTGTCCTCCCACCCTGCAGCTCCCCACGGCCGCTGGCACCCCTGGGAAAGCATCGGGGAGATGCTGGGCACCCAGCCCTGCTCATAAAGGTATAGTTAAGATTTTTTTTATTATTATTATTATTTTATTTTTTTAGCTGGGGAGGAATGGATGGGTTTGGATGGGGTTGTTGGGTTGAGAAAGTCTTTCTTGTTGAAATTATGACCCAAGGATGTTGTTCAGCTGCCCCGGGTGGCAGCAGGGATGGATGCTGCTCATTGCCGTACCCCCCCACCACCAGCCCCTCGTTTCCCTGGTTTTCATCCTGGCTGCTCCCCACCCTGACACCCCCAGGGGGCAGTTGCTGCTCCTCCGAAGCATCCATAGCACTTGGGCACGCCTTGAGCAACACACACGAGTGGTGCCCGCTGGGCGAGCCAGGATGTCTCCACCAGCAGAGGTGGCAATGCTGATGCTCTTCATCTCCTGAAGATGCCTCTGGGACAAAAAAGGTCCCAGGGTACCTGTCCCACCCTCCTCCCACCTTACCTGGTCCTTCTTTTGGGAGAAGCGCTGGTGGCAGCAGCCGTAGATGGCCGCGATCAGCAGCAGGGAGCCGGCAAGGGTGACGATGGTGATGACCAGGGGCGTGCTGAACTCATCGTTGATTATCATGTCCCTCTCCATTTTGTCATAGGTGATGTTGACGATGCCGAGCTGCCACGGGAGAGACGGGTCATCCCCCAAGGAGGGCTTCCTGTGCCGCCCGCCTCGGGGGACATCTGTGGGGAAGCTGTGCTGTGCCCAAGGACCTGCTTACCTCCCCTAACTTGTCCTTCTTCTTCAGCTCCTCGAGGACTTTTTCAGGGTCCAAGGGGACTGGGGGAAGAAAGAGGCTGCAGTGAGCACAGGGGTGGGGGGGACAGGTTGTGCCACCCGCTCCCAGTCAGTGAGGTGACCCCCTTTCTGGAGGAGGTGGGTGGAGATATGCGGGCATGAAGCCAACCCTTGCAGGTGCCTCCATTGCCAGACAAGGAGCTGGGACCTCTTCTCCCGGTGGGGGGGCAGCCCTGGAGACCCCAGTCCCCCCTATCCCCCAGCCCTGGGGGGGGGGGTCTCCTCTTCGGTGGGTGATTTGTGAGTGGGACCAGCGAGGGGCTGTAACCGGCTCCTCCAGGCCCTGCTGGAGCAGCGCAGGATCAGTCCCCAGGGCCAGGCTCCCCTGCCCATGGTCAGGTGCTGGAGACTGGATCCCCTACCCAGTCCCTGCCCCGATGAAGAAGAGGAAGAGGATGGGGCTCAGTCCTTCCTCCCCCTGGCACTAAGGCAGCGTGATGCCTCCATCCTCCCGGTACCCCAGTGCTAAAGCAGTATTTTAGCACCCCTGGGCTGGACAGGGTTCCCCCAAAGGGCTCCGATGTGGCCCTCTGTGGTCCCCTGGGGAAGGATTTGAGCTGGGCACTGGGCTTTAACCACCTGGGAGGGATTCTTCCTCCTGGAGACTGGTCCCTGCCTTGACTTATCATGAATGGGAGAGGGATCTGGTGCATGAGTTGAGGAGCAAAGCCTGTCTCTGGGGTCACTGTGCCTCTCCCAAGCCTCTGCGATGGGGCAGCCCAAGGAAAGCAGCCCCTCGGTCAAGCTCGAGCAGACCCCGAGGGGTTTGCCGAGCCTCAGGCTGCATCCCCACGCGATGGCCCCCAGTGCCAATCCCGTCCCGTCCCCCTCGGGGCAGGGTGGTGGGATCATACTCACGGTGCACGACCACCTGCACGGCCCAGTGCTGGGAGTGGGGTTCGCGGGAGGTCAGCATCACCGTGCACGTTTCCCTGCTGGTGTTGAAAGCGTGCTGGCTTGTCGAGCAGAAGCTCTCAAAGAAGGAGTCGTTGATGGTGGCGGTTCTCCACTCGGCCTGCGGTGACAGCAGGGGCTCAGCACCGTCCTCCCACCCGGGGACCACCGCGGAGCATCCCGCCCCATCGCCAGGGATGCTGTGTCCATCCCCACCCTCCCCCATGCCTTTGCACCGCCGGAGCTGCTGCCGGCCCTCCCAGGGAACAGGAAAAGTTTAAAGTAGTTTCTTTACGAGAAGCTGAACTCTTGGCTGCTATTCCTCAACGGGGCCCTGCGCTGGCCTTATCTGAGAGCCACAGCTTTTGACGTTACAGGAATAGCAAGTCCCCGAGGGAAGCGGGGTGGGGAGGGCCGGGGTGGGAGTGGGATGGGGCTGTACAGCCCTCCCTGTGCCCCCACGGGCATCTGTGGCCCTCCCACCACCCGCGCTTCTACCCTCTGTCCCCAGCAACACGGGCCCCTGTCCTCCCTAGGGCTTCCCCACGGCTCTGTGGCTCTGCAGAGGCAAGAGAAAGCGTTTTGATTTGGGTAAACTGGAACATCCCTGGAGGACTGGCCTGGACAGCCGCGGATGGGTAGAGCCCATGTCCCCTCTGAGATGTTCCTGAGACTTTTTGCATCTGCTCGATGCTTCATAGCAGCTGGGAGCTCGCTAAGCTCACTAGGGTGGAGACGATCGCCCTCCGGCACGCACAGCTCCCGCAGGCACAGATGCTGCCTGCCCGGGGCTGCATGCACAGGTCCTGCATGCAGAGACGCTGCAGGCACAGGAGCTGCGTGCGCTGGCCTTGCCTGCACCAGTCCTGCCTGCACAGATCCTGCACGCACGGGTCTTGCCTGCACGGATCCTCTGTGCACAGACCTCGCCTGCATAGCTTCTGCGTGCACAGGTCCTAAGTGCAGAGGTGCTGTAGATAGAGCTCCTGCTTGCCCAGGTCACGCGTGCGCAGGTCGTGCACGCACAAGCACTGCGTGCACAAGTTCTTCGTGCACAGACGCTATGTGCCCAAGGTCTTGCCTGCACGGGTCCTGGGTGCAAAAGTGCTCCGTGCCTACTGAAACGAGGTGCAGGCAGCTCGTGCCCTGGCTGGGAAAGGCTCTGCTCCTGCCTGCTTCAGCACCCCAAACCTTGCCCTCTCTCTGCAGCACCATCCACACCGGATCCCACTCGCGCGATGGCCAGCAGCATCCCGCTTGTTCCACTGCAAGGACAGGAGCTGCCCCGCCAAGGAAGGCACCTAATCTTACCCCATCTTATCTAAATACTTGGGAAGCGGCGGTGGAGACAGGATGCCCCTGCCAGGGCGGAAGACTGGCCCTGGGCACAGCGCAAGGGTGAGCTCATCATTGTGAGGCCCCAGCCGTCCCTGGGAACCGCCGCTGGTCCCCGCCTGGCCTTTCGCTTTGCATGGGGAGAAGCTTCCCCCCAGGCCCCTCTGCTGAGTCCACACCATCCCGGCTGGATGGCAAACCTGCTCCAGCCCTGTGCCAGGGCAGCCCATGGGCAGCGAGGCCTCGGCAAGGCAGCATCCCCCAGAAAGCTCGTCCCCAGGATAGGGTTACTGCTCGGTCAGGGCGGTGTTTTTATCATCTTTGGACGCTGGGTTGTGCTCCTACGCTTTAGATGTCCTGCAGTTTATCAGTCCCTGCCTGTGCAGCATTTTCTGTTCGGCAGAGGCATAAGAAGCCTCTCTGTTGCCTCCCTGCATCCTCCTTCGCCAGGTTTTGCTACAGATCTGCCTTCCCCCAGCCCTTAACAACCCGCTTCTCCTCCTACCTCCCTGCAGGGAAGAAAAAAAGACCTTTATAGTGCTTTTTATTGGGTGGGAAGGGAAATCAGACGCGAGGCTGAAGCCCAGCTGAGCACCGAGCCGCTTTGCTGCAGGACAGTGAGCAGTGCCTAAACCCCTTTAGAGGCTGAACCGGAGGGATTTACCCTTTCCAGGGCTGGAGAGGGGCACGGTAAGGCCCGCTGCAGCCGGCAGGGATGCCCTGGCAGCGGTGCGGTGGCCCTGGCAGCTCTCCCCTCCCGCTGCCGGAGCCGCTTGCATTCCTTGGCCGGAGTTGACAGGCGCTGCCGAGCAGCTCAAATCCGGTTCCCACACTGGCGGGGACCTAAAACTAACATCCCCAAATGAGGTAACAGCACTTGAGTCAACAAACTGCCCCCGCCAGCTGGACGGGGCAAGGGAGACCGTGACCCTCCTTGGTGAGGGGGTCCCTCCACCTGCTCCAGGGGCCGTCCTGCCGTCCCCAGACTGGTGGGTGTAACACAGCAAAGTCTCTCAGGCACCTGGGTGTGGGTCCGGCTGGTCCCGCTGTTGCTTTTGCATCCCCCAGCTGGAGCAGGCTCTGGTCTTCCCCAGCATCCTCCAACTTGTCTTGCTGGGCATATTGCATCCCGGCTGGGGACACGATGGAGGAGCCACACTGGGCCCCTGGGAGGTGGCCACAGTGTTGTGTGGCTCAACCAGAGCTTAGGGGACACCAGCCACCTCTGACATGGTCACCTCTTGCTTCACCTAAGTCATTTTGGGGTTGGGATAAGGAATAGAGCGGCCATCCATCCATCCATCCATCTATCCCTCCCTTCCAAGGCTGGAGCATCCCAAGCAGCCAGCGAAAACCCATCTGAAGATACATTTGTGAGCTGGTCCTTGGGAAAGTCATCCTATGTAATGCAAGGCATCGAGCTGATGAGCCTCCTTAGGGAACTCATTAAGATCCTGCTGTAATTGAAGGAAGGAGAAGGGGCAAAAGGGAGGGTGGGGGAACATGGACCAAACTTCAGCACTGGTTAAAAGCATCACCTGAAGAGGAAGGATGGTGGGAATCAACCAGCCCATAAAGTACCTTTGGACCACAAAGTGGTACCAACCATCTATTTGGCTTTTTTTTTTTTTAGATTTTCAGATTGAGTTTTTTTTTTTTTTATTGTTTTTTGTTTGTTTGTTTGTTTGTTTTTAATTTACTCCACCTGGAGAAACTGAGGTGCAGCGGGGTGCAGTGCCCGCAATTCCCAGGTTCGGCCCCAACTGTTTTGCTCGGGTCTCTGCATCGCTGGTGCTGCCCCACAAGCCCGTCTCGGCATGGGGCGGGGGGTGGTCTGCAATGCCCTCTCCGCTGCCACGTGTGATCTGGACACGTCCCCTACCACCGGGTCCCCATGTTGCTCTTGATGCTCCCCCGGCTTCTCTCTGAGCTTTTAGTACAACACCGCCCTGACTCTGGCTTGTTCTTGTGGACCAGGATTGGAGCCGTTTCTGGAACGCTTCTCCTTATAGCGCACACTTTCCTGTTTTCCCACGGGTTGTGAAATGCAAAGGATTTTTTCACTTTGCTGTCAAGATTTGGCTACAGACTTGTTTACCGGGCCTACAAAGCAGGGAAACCAGATAGTGCCATTTCTCTGTTATCTGCTCGGCTTGGGAGGGATAAAATTTGTTGCAATTCTCTAGGAATATGCCGAGTGGAAAGTTAACGGCGAGCAGGTGGGAGGTGTTTTGGCAGCCGAGGAGGGCGATGCTATGGGAGGATGCACCCTTGCAGTGTTTCTGCAGCTGTTTTGAGGCGTAATTGGCATTTTGTACTAACAATGCTTCAGCTCGTTATTATGCCCAGAGGAATCTAAGGGAAACGGCGGCAGACTCGCCGGCTTGCCAGCTCCAGCGTGCCACTGCCCAGCGGAGCAGGCAGAGAGGAGCGATGGATGATGCCAAGCTGCGATGTCCGCCCACCCCTTAGCTCGCCGGCGCATCACTGCACACTGGCACTTCCCAGCCTTACCATCCCCGTTTCCAAAAAGCCTCCCAGCACAGCTCCAGTGAAGCCACGGGGAGGACAGCAGGTCTGTGCAGGGCATGACTATGGCCAGAAGGAGGAGGGAAGCATTAAACACCAGCAACGACTTATGTTGCCTGGGTGCTTTAGGCTCCAAAATTCAGTTTTGTCAAGCTGATGAAATATTGTTATATATTCAATATAAAATTTGATGAGAAGCTTTCCCAGCGTGGACAGGGCTGCACGTTCAGACATTGCACAAAGCAGGGCAGGGGATGATCTCAGGAGAGGCTGTCCTGCTGTGGCATCTGGGCCACGGGCATCATGGTAATAAGGTCCCTCCTTGGAGTCATCCTCAGCATTAAGGGAAGCACGACTAAGATCGTGATCATTTCTGCAAGTGTGTGGGCAAGGAGCGTTTGCACCCAGCAGTAGCCAAAGCAGGAAGGTGATGACCATGAGATGGCAGCAGACAGGCGCGTCCCCTCCTCCAGGAGCACAGTGGGTGCTACTGGGAGGTCCAAGCCCTCTCCAGGGCTGCCACCACCAAGCCACAGGGAATTTCAAGAGCCTCTGTGGTCAGTAGGAGCGATCGTGCTTGTCTCATCACGTATCTCAAGGGGCTTTATGAACCCAGCGTGGCTTCACTTTCCATCTCACTACGGTACACTGAAGTTGAGTCAAGTCCATTTTACAAACAGGAACCTGAGCAGCTATTTCTGACGCTGTGCAGCAGAAGCTTTGGGGTAGTCCTTGAAGTGCCAATTTCCCATTGTTTTCGCTGCCTTGGCAGTGCTGAGATCCAGAAACCAGAGCATTATAATGCCAAAACCCACCCCTGAGCCCTACCCACAGCTCAGATAGATACAATCGCTCTGTCAAGATCTCACCAGCCATGTGGTGGTGTCTCTTCCTCTTTGTCGTAAACTTAAAACTTCAGCCTATTTAAAAGTTATCAATATATTGCATCTTCCCTATTACAGGAAAAACATAGTTTCCACAAGAATGATTCTGAAGGTGGGAATCCCTCAGAAAAGCCAGCAGACAGTACCCACCCACCAGAAGAAAGGGTCTTGGTGTATAGTCTTGGGTTGGGCTTATCTTTCCCCAACTTGGCACTACATTTTACTACTCCCTGGTCTTGTAGTAGGACTGAAACAAATGAAAAGGAGTTTTTTGCTCTCGCTTTAGGGTTCTATGAGAGCTGATACAGCATCCAGAAGCATAGTGAGTCCCAACCTCCAGGTTGCAGTGCTTCCCAGTTGCTCTGCAGTCGGATGTCACCCTATCCCAGCTGTGAGGTTGCAAGATCTCACCAAGTACACAACAACTGTGGAGGAGCTCCGTATTTTTTACTTGGGTTTTGGGATGAACTTCTGGCCCCTCTGCAAAGGCAAAAAGCTTTCCCATTAGCCTTTGCAGAGGGAAATTTCTCTCTAAAATTTCCTCTTGCTCTTTTTCTGAGACCTGGGTGGGCTCAGCTGATCCTTCTACTTGAAGAAGATCTCATGGGACCCTTCTCCTGCCATATCCCCCACTGGGAGATACTGCTGAGTGTGGGTTTGCATCTACCATTTTATACCCCAAAAGAGGTTGCATCTTATTTTGATGAAGTTACTCTCATCTCTGTAGGCTCACAGGCTCAGAGTACTACAGGTTAAAAGCTGATCTCCAACAACACAGCTGCTAATCCTACATAGAAGTCCAAAAGGGTGGTACTTACACAGGTTTTAGCTTCTTTCAGATATATGGTGGGCCAATTATTTTGCACCTGGTCTTTACAGATGACCTGGAAAGACAGAAGAAAAGCAACTCTCAAATCGTTGACTTAGGTTGGAAGGACAGCTGGTCACCGATGCAACAGACTGCCCCAAGGCAGGAGACATCCCAGCCAAAGCTCTCACCCATTTATGGAAAGGAGGCAGGCCTGGGAGCCCTTCACGCAACCCTTTGCGTGTGGAAAGGGTTTTCACAGATAACTGACATGGTTGTCTGTGGGTTGTTTGCTAATGCACTTCCCAAACCAGGCTTAGGATTTGCAGTACGGAGTAAAGCCGGAATTGGCTCCGGCAGTAGGAATATCCATGCCAGTGGGCCACGATGCAGTCCTGCCCTACAAAAGATGAGCATCTAGAAACAGGATCCCCTTCCCTCCTTCCCAGCACTTTAGATAACCTGGCTTGTGTTTTGAGACCCTGTTACATTCCCAAACAATTTTCTGCTAATATCACCCACGAGCAGCTGACGCTGAATTGCGGTCTTTGCCCTCTCATTGCGTTCAAGCCCCAGCTTCTGCTCTCCATAATGCTCCCCTCTCTCTTCCCAAATTTCACTTCTTCCCTGTTCAGCACCCATACCATAATCCCCTTCACCCCCATCCTCCATGTCTCTTCACCGGAAAGCTACAGGAGAAAGGGGTATAATCCAGAATTATTTTGCTGCCTCGTGCTTTCCTAAGGCAGGTCTCTCTCACACAGCCATGCACAGCAAGAAGGGCTGCAGGCTTTACATGTACGTGGGATGCCAGCTAAATATTAATAGATACCACTATGAAGCGTCCACCTTCCCGTAGGTGCCATTACCTCGTTTTGGAAAGAAGTGTTAGGGTGCTGGTGGCCAGGACTGCTGCTCACCGTCTGGTCTCCCAGGGCTGGGGCTGATGGCTGTGCACTGGCAGGGGTCTGGTCAGTGCTTGCAGGTGTGGTTGACAGAGATCCGGCGTCATGGCTTCCCTGGTCTGGGTCCCCAATATACAGCAAAAAACAAGGAGACAGACACTGATACATACAGGATATGGCTGGCACAGGTCCATTTGTGAGCAGCTGAAAATAAGGTTTCAGCTCCAGCCCTGCCTTGAAGCTCAGTGTGTCAAAGCTTGGAGAGGTTTTGGGTTACTTCTTTCTTTCTCTCTTTTTTTTTTTTTTTAAAAAAAATTAACTGTGATATGAAAAAAAATATTATTGCAGATTATATTTTTGTATTTTTGTATTATTGCAGATTGTATTTTCTGCTGCTGAAACTCATCAGACTGTTCTGGAGAGATGAACCCAAAGGCTATGATAGCTGTGCGTAGCTGGGTAGTCACTTAAAAAAGGAGTAGTACTGGGTAAATGGGATGGCCCTCATTTCGCTTCGCCTGGGGTTTCTACACAGAGGTAGTCCATCTGAGCTGGCTACCCAGGATCTCCCAGTGAATGGAGTTCACTGTGCAATCCCACTGACAACTGCAGCCGCCTCCGTTAGGAGGGGATGAAATGTCATAACCTCTGTTGGCTGCATCTCCATCAGCTATGGAAGAAGCCCAGGGTGACATGCTTAGAAGTAGTGCCTCTTACAATGAGAGCGGCCTGGGGTGTCCTGCCTGCTGCTACTCCAGAAGGGCACATGCCCCACATCTACCAGCCCCGTGCAGGTGTCTCAGATACCTGAGGTCATCTCAGATGCCTTTGTTAAGGTCTGTAGCATCTTACAGTTTCTTGTGCAATGGGAGCAGTGCAAGGAGCATAGCAGCCTCCTGCCTCCCCAAATCCTTTTGAAGAAATGGATCTCCATCCTTGGGTTCCTAATTGATCCTTAAATGGTGACAAAGAGAATTAAAATGCCACATCCTGTTCACAGCCTGTTTGCTTTTGGGATTCCTGCCTCTTCCACAGAAAAGATGGGGGATATTTCTCTCCCAGACACATTCTGAAGGCTCCAGGAGAGAATTAATTTCAAAGCCATCTGTTTCTCCTGCATTCTCTCACTTATTTATTAAATGTAAAGGTTTTTTTTAAACCTCTTCATGCTCAATGCTTGAGGTCAAATTTGAATTAACATAATTTCATATATCATCCTTTAATGAAGAACAGTCCTGTGGAGCAGGAGGGGAAAGAAACATCCTTCACACACACCCATTTCACCTCCTAATGCCTGCTAACATGCTCAAAACTTGACTTGGATGAAGCCAGTGAAGATGGTCTTGCATTAAGACCCTGGCCCATTTAGTGATGCTGACAGCAAGGAGGAGCTGGAAGGCTGAGGGGGAAGGAGATGGTTTTTTGAGTGACGTCTGTATTGCAGGTAGCTGGAAATTGAGTCAAGAACAACCTTCTCCAGAGGAAGGTAATGAAGGGCTTCAGTGTCATCACAGCTTTTGTTCAGAGCCAGATGAGAGCTGAACCCACAATCCCACCCAAGTCTGGAAGGCTCCATGGAGCCCTCACAGTCCCGCAGTGTGATTGCTTCCCCGTAAATGCCACCAGACAAAAAGCCAAAGGGGACCCTGGACTGTGCCTCGCCAGGACACTTATGGACTAATATGGCTCTATAAGGCTCCTGAGGTCTACAGAAAGCACATTAATGGTGTTCAGGAGGATCCTAAACACCATGTGGACACTCATAATGCTGCTTAGACAGAAGTCAGCAGCCAAACCCCCCGCCGCAGCTGAATATCTTACCTGACTGCTTAGGCTCTTTAGAGGTTGTAGACTCAGAGTTTAGCCACAAAATCTGCTTAGTCATCTAAAGCTTATTTTCTATGCATGCTCAGACAGCCTTCACTAAGATGTCAGCCATATTAGGGATCTTCTACATGCTACATTGACATTCTGCATTCTACACTGACAGCATTCAAGGTGCTGTCAATCTGTTTCACCAACTCTACGATGTCACTCTCCACCTCCAAACTCATTGCTGTTGGCTCCCTTTTGCAGTCACTGAAGATTGAGTCATTGCAGTTGATGGTGCTTCAGGCACAGTTTGGTCCATCTGAAAGCCAATGTCTATGCTTTGCCATTTGATTCACGCCTTGAATTTCACTAACTGCATTGACTCGACCTGCACTGATGACAACAGGGACCCAAACACCCAGTTGTCATGGAGACAACTATGCCGGAAAGTCCTAAAATGAGACAAGGTGATGACACCCCAGAATGACAGGAGGTGTTTAGGGCAGCCAAAGGAAAAGACCACAAAAACGCCTCCCAACCCAAGAAATCAAGGTTCTCATCTTCCTCTACCTGCTCCAAGAGTTGTCGTGGTGGTCGCCTCTGAGACCTTGCTGATGCTGCTAGATGGTAAAGACAGAGATGCTTTACTAGTGGTGGAGGAGATGGATCCATCAAAAGGGGTTACAGAAGTACTGATGCTTCCAGGTTTGGTGGAAGAGGCCAGTCCCTGGACTGGGGAACTGGGAGAAGAGTGAAACTGCTTGGTGACAGATGTGAGAGGAGAGGCACTAGAGTCCTTGAGCCTAGAGGGGAGGCTGCTTGTTGGGACTCTGGTGCTCGCAGTGGTGCTGGTCAATTGGTCCGAAGGCTGGCTTTCCTGAGCTTTAATGCTATGGGTGGGTGCGACAGCAGTCCCTAAACCTCCTGGGGCAGCTGGAGGGCTGCTCACATGAGTGGGGACAGGACTTGCAGCAGTGGTGCCTGCCAAGTTTCCCAAGTTGGCTGGAGGGCTGGTAGTCTTCTGGGCCACGCTGGAGGTTGCAGCAGGGGTGGCTGTTGAGGCTCCAGAACTCTTTGAAGAGCTGATGTGCTGAGGCAGGTGGGACGATGTCATGGGGATGGATGGTGAGTTTTCCAGGTTTTTTGGGGTGGTGGTGCTTTGAACTGTGGTCTCTGAGGTGGGTGATGACTTTAGCGGGTTGCTTGTAGGCGTGGTCCCTTGAACATTAGTGGATGATATCAGAGAGGTGGACGCTGGGTTTCCTGGCTTGCTTGTAGGGTTGGGCTCTTGAACCATCGCAGAGATGGATGATGGGTTTCCTGGGTTGCTTGTGGAAGTGGTCTTTTGCATCTTGCTAGTGTTTGTAGTTGTGATGGTCTGCGTACTTGTTCTTGGGCTTTCAGGAGTTGTGGTTGTAACATCCTGCAAGCTGACACCTAGGGAAAAGTAAAAACACCGAGATAAACTTTGAACTAAGGAAACTACCCTTCGTTTCCACCCAGAACAGGTATTTGTAGAGATAGATACTAACCAGAAACCATGAGTCATTCCCTCAGGGTTTGTCTCATGCTTTCTAAACTCATACCAAATGCCATGTTCTGGTATGATTGTGTCAAGCAGAAAGCAGACCAGAGGAGGAAGAGGAGAAAGGGGAGAAGGAGGAGGAGAAGTCAAACTCACAGGACTTCAAAGGGGTGAGCAGAAGGGCAAGACCTGCTGGTTCCCAGACGGCAGGTCTCCCTCAGATGGGAGGTGCACCAGCTCCCATGCAGAGCGCTGCAAGTCATTCCTGAAATAAAGTATGTCCAGCCCTTGCAAGGGAACAGCCAAGGGATGTGCCAAATGCTGTTTGTCCAACAAATGAGGGTCTCTCACATCTCTGAAGAGGTGAGGAGCCTCAGATAAATAAGGAGACACTTCTGACCGTTCTGAAAGTTATATTCTTTTTGCAAGCTCAAGCTTTGTTTCTTTAATTGCTCATGTTTCAGCTTAGGGGTTTTTTCCCTCCCAAACTCAGATAATTACTATAAAACCATCATCAAATAGGCACTGTCACTCAAATCTACAGAGTCACAGAATCACAGAATGGTAGGAGTCAAACCATTGAGGGCGGTGAGGCACTGGAGCAAGTCGCCCAGAGAAGCTGTGGATGCCCCACCCCTGGGAAGAGTTCAAGGCCAGGTTGGACAGGGCTTTGAGCAACCTGGTCTGGTGGAAGGTGTCCCTGCCCATGACAGGGGGGTTGGAACTAGATGATCTGAAGGGTCTTTTCCAACTCAAACCATTCTATGATTCTATGAAAATTCGTACACACTGAAATTCCCAGTTGGGTGAACTGTGGAAACAATATTTATTCTGCTTGCTCTGAAAGAGTGGGCCAACACTGGACAGAGTTTGCAAGTAAATACAAAAAGTGTCTACTTGGAGCTGCATTATTTTAATTTTAAGGATGTTCAGTTCAGCTGCCCATTGCAAATATTATCACCAATCTACAATCACATATTTATTTTACTATTTTGAAAAGCCTGTAAAAGTCACATAAAAATGTTTAAAGTCAGTGTTCACTTTCAAAGGAAAATGTTAAAAAAAAAAATCAAAGGATGCATTTAGGAAAAGGAGAAGCAAGCCAGGAAAACGAAGAGCTCCATCTGTATGTACCACAACAAATCCCAAATGGCACCACCTGAACCATGAGGTTTCCATGTACTTTTCCACGGTCTTTATCCTGTATTTGTACATCACGTAGAAATGCTACTTTATCATGGCTTATTTATTTTTGAGGAAATCCATGAAGTATTTCACTGAGAGCTGACATTATCTAAGTGGGAAAAAAGCTCAGTCTCAAAGCAAAGAGGGTGGTCTGTTGCTCAGTTATCTCACATTATCATACATAAGGAGATCTACAGTTGATTTGTGTGTGATTTAAGTTTTCAAATTATGAAGCTGTTTCTCAGTGAGAAGGACAAGTTGCCTGACAAAAGATTGCGACGTCCCGCAATGCTAAAACATGGTATATTCACTAATAGACTGGATATAAAAATTTGGGTCCATTTTTCTGTTTCTAATCACTGCAGGAGCTCCACCAATTGCCACAGGGATTATTTTCCCTATTGCACATGGTAACCACCAGCTCTGGGCTCTTGCCAAATTCACCCCAGGAAAGGTTTGACCAATTTTTCACCTTTCTGGAACCGTGGGCTGCACTGAGCCACTTCATCCGTGGATCTGTCTGGAGTCAAGGCAACAACCTGATTTTGGAGTGGGGGCGGTTCTTCCATTTCTGTGCAGAAGAGGGCTACTTTTTTGCCCCATGAGGCACTTGTACATTATTTCCAACCCTCCAAAACAGGAGTCACACTTCCAAGGTTTGATCTTTAGCCATACCCTAATGCTGCTCTCCAGAGATCTACTTTGTTCCTCCATGCTGGTGTATTGGCAAAGTATTTTCTCTTATAGAGCCTGTTTATTAGCACTGATAGCTTCAAAGATCTGATGAAAGCTTGAGCTTCTGAGACTCATACCACTGGGGAAATCTAACCCCACCACATCAGGACCCTAGCAGGGTGTGGAAGTATGTTTGAGACAGGACCTGGGGGGTGGGATTTGGGATGGGGAGGCTGAAACACTACATCTGTGGGAAAAGAGCTTTTGTGGAGACAAGTCGTATCTCCTATAGACCAGCCACTGTCTGCAGGAGAAGAAGAGGTAAGGAAGCAAAACACAGGCACAGGCACCTAGCAGATGAAACCCAGGTGCAAAAGATAGGAGGGAGTTTTCATCCAGTTAGCCACAAAATGAGTCTGTCCCATAAATAGGGCTGTAAAATTTTGACAGGGGTTTTGACAACAGAAGAGGTTAAAAAAAAATCCCCTAAAGGTAGAAATAATACAAAAAAAAGTTGTAAATAAAGAAAGGGTCAGAAGGAAGGTGGAGGAAATCCCCCACTGCTCTCGCTTCCTTTTCATACCCCAGCCCCATCCCAGAGATGCAGGAAGCAAACATGCACTGAAGGAGAGGTAGAAAAGACAATTCAGTTCAACTTGGTCCAAAAGAGAAAGAGGCAGGCCCATGCTTTGGCTCTGGGCCAGCCCCAGTGGCCAGCCGGGGAGGCAAGAAACCAGTATCCCTGCCCCAGCACTTCCCCCTCCCACCTCGGGGAGCTGCAGCTACGTTTTTAACACTTTTAGCAAAAAAAATGGGGGAAAAGCCCAAAGCAAGGGGTTGCTCTGCTGATGGAGAAAGCCGCTGTGATCCTCCAGGCTTGCCCTGTCTGGAGTGGTAGTAGGGCCTCTTTCAAGGGACACAGGGTGACACAGCCCAAAGACGCAACTGGGAGAAGAACCAAGACTCAGACTGACGCCCACAAAGCTTACTAGTGTTTTACCTTTCCATATCTCTGCATCCACTCTTAGCGCTCCTCTCCTGCTAAGGTCAAGAGATGTTAAAAGATCAATTTATTCTTCCTCATTAAGCCAGGACCAGTGATTTTAGTGCACTCAAAACAACTTGAGGAGCCAGCACACTGCTGCTTGGAAGTGGTGAGCCACCATGCAGGGGGATGGATGGATGGATGGATGGATGGATGGATGGATGGATGGACACATTCAATGGGTGCTGGCCATGTGGACAGGTAGGACACTATCCATCTTGCTACATGGGCCTGGCTGAGGTCAGGCGATGCTCCGTGCCACAGAGGCAGAAGTCTCTCCTTTGGTGGGTAGTGACCTGCATCCCTTTGGCAACTGGCAACGCAAATGACATACGAGCCAGAAAACACTTCACCACACCATTCCCCCTCCACAAACCTGCTCCTGCTCTCTCAGGCTAGATGCGACCACTGGGAAACCCTTTGCAAAAAATCTCCCATCCCAAACTTGATCTGAAGGTGACATTTCTTTAATAGCCTCCACCCCAGTTCAGCTGGGCTGCTACCAGATATTCCCTTCCCCCCTTTATTCTTCCACAGCTTGCTGGTCTCAGAGCAGACTGTTTTCAAGAATTACTTTTGCTGGCTGAAATGCAACGGCTGTGGCGAACAGCAGCCACAGAGATGGCCACGGGAAGAGGAGATCCAGGCAAGTTGCAAACTTGACACTCTTCAAGACAACGTGCACCACTACGGGCTGGACCCAACCTTCTCTCTGGTGACCAAGGCCAGGACCCGAGGGAATGGCAGGAAGATGTGCCAGGGGAGGGTTAGGTTGGGGATTAGGAGAAGGCTCTTCCCCCAGAGGGTGGTGGAGCACTGGAACAGGCTCCCCAGGGAGGCAGTCACGGCACCCAGCCTGGTGATGTTCAAGAAGCACTTGGACAAGGCTCTCAGAGCCGTGGTGGGAATTTGGGGCTGTCCTGTGCAGGGACAGGAGCTAGACTCGAGGATCCTTGCGGGTCCCTTCCAGCTCAGGACATTCTGTGATCTCACAACATGCCAGTGGAGAGCAGCTGTGGCCACGGCTGGGTGAGATCCTCCTTCCACGGAGGATTGGCACCCCTATCCATCCCCACACTCGTCCCGCAGATTTCTGGGCACCCATCTGTCAGCGAAATTTACCTTCTCTCTCCAGCTGCATTAAATTCAATTATTTTCTCACCACTGTTGCATAAGGAGCCAGATGCTGCTGCAGTCATGGGGCTGCACACCTTTCTGCAGTTTTATTGCTCTGGGCTTAATATTAGTTGCTTGTCTAGGGACTCCGTCTTACTGCAGCATTGGGAAAAAATGTATTTTATTTAGACTGGGGAAAACCAAATTGCATTTTTTGGTGTCTTGCAGGTTCATCACCCGCAGAAGACCTGGCTTATACAAACTCATTGATCTCATTTTTAGAAGCCTATCGAATACTCAATTCCAAAGCAGAAACAAATACAGAACAAGCAGCGAGAGCACTGCAAGCCTAGGAGTCACTGTTTTCCTTCCACACGTGCTATATCTCTTTCAAATGCTAGAGAACAATTTTTTTATCTCTTCCTCCCCAACTGGCTACCCGTGCCAAATCTCGGCAGCGGACCCGGGGGTAATAACTGGTAATGACCCCCTGTTTGCCTGGGCTGGTAGCCAGTATTGCCTGATGACTGTCCTCAACAGAAGAAATGAAAAGGATCTGGTTCAAGGAGGAGAAAACCCCTGTAACCACAGACTGGCAGTAATAACAGCCAGACAGGACAGGATTATGTTCAGTGCCCCTTTAGCATGAAAATTACTCACAAAAGATACAGTATGTCCTTTTGCAGGAAACAAATGACTCTTTCACGCCATGAGCCCCAGAGAGAAAAGGATTTAACGCGTGCTATGAGACAGAAGGAGGATGGAGGAGAGGTCCTCTAAGCTATCAGCCCCCTTACCAGGAGGAGATCCTTTCCAATGGAAAGTTCACTTGAATTTCAGCCAGAATCTCTCACTCTGTTTTCCAAAAGGCAGAAAAAAAACCACCCTACCTGTCCCTGACCTTCCTGGCTGCATTTTGGCAGGGCAAGGCCACTTAATTAACTTTTTGGACCATCATCAATTCCTCATTTTAAGGAAAATGAGAGTGATATAGCAGCTACTGCTGTATTTTGACAGCATTGGTTGCAGTGAGCCTAACGCTTTGGTCTGCACCTCTCTTCTCACATGTATCACTCAGAAAACCCCAAACCCTTGCACTTCTGTGCTGGGTGTGGGGTACGCCCGCGGGAGGAGAGTGCAAGCCCTCCACGCACGCATCCGTGCACACGGCGGCCAAACAGCCTGGAGGAAATGAGTCTGCTCCATAAACATGATTTCATTTCCGGATATGTGTGTCCCATGACCGTGCCTGCGATACGGTGTCTCCGTGATGGGGAGAACCCCGGAGGGGAGAGAACTTTCCTTTATTGCTAGCTATTAAGATGGGCTTGTTCGGCCCCTCGTGAGCAATATTTGGGAGGCTGGACGTGACACTGTTGGTCTCTGCTGCTGTGGGCGCTCCTGGACAGGGCTGGTGTGGGAGTGCTCTGGTCAGGGGCTGATGGAAAGTGAAAAACCACCCAAAATGTAAAAGGAAAGGGGTGCTGCTTTGTGCCAACGCAGCTCCTTGCAATATGAGTCAAGGGCCACAGTTTTCAGCTGTGCACCTAACCACGCCATGAAGCGATGCTGTGGTTGTAACCTCGTTGCAATAGGTGCGTGATGTTTTGCAGGCTGGGGAAGATCTCTCAGGGGGACTAACTTGTTTGGAAAGGTCATGGCCTGGAGCACAAAAAGATTAACAAACTGGTGCAAAACGTAAAGCGAAAGGACATGTCCCGTCCCTGCTCCCATCAGCCCACCCGAAGCCACCACCTCTCCACGCGGCAAGATTAATTCCCAGCCCAACAGCTTCCCGCTTCCTATTTTGGTAACGCCTCCCCCCCCGTCCACCTTGTTGAAACAGCTCAGATTGGCTGAAAATCTATTAATAGTGAGAAAAGGAAACCCAAAAGAATAACTTAGGAAATGGTAGGTGACACACCCCACGCCAGGGAGCTGAGCCCAGCTTGGAGCCTTACGCCAGCCGGCTTCTGCTCCTCCCAAGGCAGGATGAGAAAGCTAAGGAACCCGAGCAAGCCGGGGAAGGGGAAGGGATGTGAGCCAGGCCTGAGGAAGTTCTTATTTGCCTCTCCTTTTTTGCAGCCTTTCCTGATTAAATAAGGGCAACAGGTTGAGTCTGTCAAAGGGAAAGCAGGGGCTGAGGCTCCAAGGGTGGTCTTTGCTGGGGCAAATGTGTGCCAAAGCGAGCGAGAAGGCTCCTGGTCTTTTCTTTGCATCACAAGAGGCTCCTGGGCAAAAGGAGAGTTTTATCCACCCGCCGCAATGCAGCCATGTCTGAGCTGGAGCAGAGACCCGTTGCTGCAGAGGACAGGAAATTTGTTACCTCCTTTTAGAACTGTGAGAGCAATCAGATTGGCAGAATATCACAGAACAGCATTATTTATCCTGGAATTAAGCTGGGCTACCAAAGCAAATGGTTACCTCACAGGGCTTTTCAATTTTGCCTGTGCAGAGGCTCTCTCCCTTCCATCTGCTTAGGGAAAGATGGGCTCCAAACAGCACCATCCTCCCCAGCTACCTGCTGAGATTTCGGTGAGGGATGTGGTAGGAGGGTGCTGTTCGTGTGCACGCCACCCTTCGCCCTTGCGAAGAGGCACTCTCCATGTCAGAAGAAATACTTCCAAACTGGCATCACCCCAACCCCTTTGCTGCCAGTCACACCATCAACATTATGGAATGGTTTCACCCATGCCAAAGACCAACTCGGCTTCCTGGGTGAGAAGATGGGGAAAGGTCCAACAGCTGCTGCCAGAGCATTTTCAGACTCTAATCCATCAGTCCAATTACCCAGTGCAGGGATGTCTATCCTCTCCAAAACCCCACCAGAACAAGAACTGCTGCAGAACAGTCTTGATAGAATTACACTAAAAAATTTTAAAGATGAGACCTAATGGCTGGATCTAGTTCGTGCTACAGTATCACTTGGGAAGGAAACGGGTATCTCTGGAACCTGATTTAAAGCTACCAGGCTTGTTTTTAGCAGGGAACCTCCTTTAGCCTGCTGTGAAAAGGCTCTTTTGAAAAGACCCCTCAGATTGGTGCTGTTTAGATCTTGCATGCAAGTGACAGTGAAATCAAGGCAATAACACTGACAGGGTCCTCTCCTCTGCTGTCAAATGAAATGAACTTGCAGCCACAGCTTCTGTCCTCAAAGACTTACCCAATAAGCCCTTACTGGCTGGACATGGAGGGGAAAAATGGATGTGCTTCAAGCCCTGAGGAGTTCTGCTCCATCTCCAGATAGAGAAGAGCAACCAGGGCTCCCTCCTGCATGGCTGCACTGCCAGCCTGGAGATAGCCCTCAGCTGGCGATCTGGGGCATGTCCTCGCAGCACCTTAGCATCATCCTGAGGACTTTTCTCAGTCTGCAGGATTTTGCAGTCACTCACATCCCTGCAGTAGCCAAAAGCCGCTCTGTTTTAATTCAGACCCAGGAAAATTTTAAGTTGCCCCTATTTTACCCAGTGGAAGTAACCCTGAAGCTCAGAGAGCAGGACTTGAACCAAACCTCATGCGAGCTTTGGCTGCTCTGTCTCTCCTGTTAGATCTGCCTTGTTTTATTTTATTCACATGACAGCCTTCAAACCTCCTTGGTTTCAGCCAAGAAACCCATCCGCAACCTGAGACGCCTTTCCTGCCAGGACTGCAACACACGTCCTCAAAATCCAGGTTCTGATGAACTGGCATTTTCTGATGAGAAACCTACTTCATTAACAAACTCCCCATCAGCTCTTTCTGCAAGTATTTGAGCCAGCTCAGCTTGTCTGCTGTTTCATTTGGAAATATGACAAATATTGAAAATAATCATCCCAAGGCACGTCTCCCCACTTGGCCACACTCCTCTTCCTCTGCAGCCCTGACACGTCTCCTCCTTGCTCCCTTGGTCGCTCTAAACACCAGATTTGGGAAGGCACAAATGGGCTCATTTGCTGTACTAATTAATGACCAGACAGTGGATTTGAAGGAGCAGAAGTATCTCAGCACTCCTCACTCCCAACTTCTCAAAAACATTGTCATTGAGTTGTCTTCCATACCACACTTGGACCTTTCTTGAATTTCTCCTTGAAGACTGGTTATTGCCAGAAAATTGTGATTGGAGGCATCTTTCACCCAAATGGACCCAACTGGTCCAGCCCAGGCAATGCTCCATCCCATGGCCTGCTCCAGCCAGAGGCGGTGGATGCCAGTGGTGGGAGGAAGCACCAGTCCAGCCTCTTTTATGGATAAACATAGAACATCCTATTTAGGATTGTGTCTCCATGACTTTTCCCATGGAAAGTCTGTAGCTACCTAAAAAGTGAAGTGAAAGATGAAAAAATAATCAAAAGGAGACAGGAAGACGAACGTGGAAAAGTAAGGCTCCAAAATCCTTCACTCAAGGTTGTCAAGGAGGCAAACAAGCACAGACACACATGCACACACACCTCTGTCCATGCCACCCCTAGACATTTTTCATCACTGAGCCTGGAAACATCCTCTTTCCACCAGGGGGTGACGGGATTTGTAAGGGACCTGGCTCCAGCCCCACACCTTTCCCAGGCTGCGAAACGAACCAGGGACGCTGCAGCCTCCACAGAAATGCCCCATCATGCAGGAAATGGTAGCGGAGCTGCTGGAGCAGAAACACGGAGAGCATGAGCCAAAAAAGCCGCACATCCCAGCCCAACCAGACCCTCCAAAGAACAGTGTAGCCACGCTCCTGCCCTTCTCCTGCCTCCTTTACACCGTTAGCGTGGAGTTATCCCATGACGACCTTGTTGCTTTGAAGCAAGATTTGTGGCAGTACAGCCTACTCCCGTATCAAGTGAGCATCAATCTCCCATCAGCTGAAGGACACGATGTCTGCTACGTTTAGCACTGAGACCCCTCTGTTTAGGCAAAAGTCACCCAGGGATTTTGGAAGAAACTCAAGGTTTACACTGAGTAATGGGCCACAAAAAGTCGCTCTGCAGCAAGGTAAAGCTCAGCTACGTCTGGCCCTAGACAGTGGCTATATGAATCAAAATGACACTGAAAATCACGAGAATGCCATAAGACCCTGTGACTTTGTTATACACAGAACATTTGGGTTTTTTCTTGTATAACTTCCGTCTTGTAAGTCTTAAGATACCCTTTCAGGCTTTTGTCTGCAAACATGAGTGCTAAAACTGCCTATTTTAAAATAAGTAAATATAATAGATTATAAACCTAAATTATAATAGATTAACAGCCTCGATTTTTCTGAATTTGGAGAGGAATCTCAGGTCCACAGGAAGGACCAAGAAACTAAGACTACCAGATTGGCAATGCCACTTTGACTCCATGAGGAGACCACCCAGCGTCACCACCTCCCTCCAGCAAGGGTTGAAGGCTGGCCCATGAATTGACTTTAGCAGTAAAGACCTATGAAGTTGGCAGCAAGGCGGTGGGAAGGAGACCTTCAGAGAAGCCAATGCTAAGAACTGCTTGGCCAAAGACACCGGTTTGCTCTTGAGGGCTGAACTGGAGACATGACCTCCTTTCTCCAGCCCAGAGCTGCTGCTTGGTGCATGAGGACAGCTTGGGGGACAGATTTATTCATCAAGACAGAGCAGAAGTTTCCTCCTCATGCTTTTCGCCTCAGAAAGATGAATCACCCCTTGCTGGCTTTTCCTGGAGGACTACTCCAGACAACTTGAAAAAGAGTGAGGACATGAGCCCCTGAGACGGGAATGATTTTTATTCAGCCTGATGGCTTGTCTACACAGAGGTACTCAAGAAAATTAATCTAAAATTAAAATAAGGTATGATTTCAGAGTGGATTAGTCAAAGTGCACACAACCCACCAGGTGGCCACTCTTGTTCGGCTTTAAATCAGCCCTCATTTAATTTAGCCAAAATGAAGTAGGTTAAATCAAATTAAAGTCTCCTTAGCTCTGAAGCTGACAAGGGGGAGCTAATGCAGTTTAAGAAAGTTAATTCAGGAGAAATCTGGTGATGGTCCCTACGAAAACAAGCCCCCAAGGGTCACATTGGGCACTGACACTGACCAAACACCGGGGATGGGCCATACCTGCCTCCCCAGCTGAGGCTGGCCATCCCTGATTCCTAGACATAGAAAGCTCTGATTGATGTCAGATTTGATGGCACATCAGCAGGTCTTGTTATTCGCTCAGTTTTTGTCGCAGAAAGAGGCAGGACAATAAAAAGACAGCGGACAGACCACACCACAGGACTGGGGAGTGGGTGCACGGTGCAGAAGGCAGTGGGGTCCATCCACTGTCCACTGTCTTCTAGGTTAGGATAGGCAAGTGGACAGAGAGGCAAGGTGGGCTTGCCTATCCACGGTGAGCAGCAGCCTTGCTGGGTGGCATGGGGAGACCGAATTCATCACCTTGCCCTCCTCTCCAGCTGGCTGGTTTCATATTTGGGTTCATGTTGAGAAATGGGGGGAAGGAGTTGGCCCTGAGCTACTCATCCTGCTGGCTGAACCTCTGCCAGCTGGCCAGCAGTGGGGAAGAGTTGTCACTCAAATTAGGCGCCAAGCATCGGTGATGTGTCTAGACTCTATCCATGAGAGATGAGGGCCTCAAGGGTGTCGCAAAGGGACAAACGTGTAGATCTCCCATGGGTAAGTTTTGCAGCCAAAAAAATCCCCACTTTTTGTAAGAACCACACTAACTCTTGCAATGAGGGAGGGGAGCAAGGGAAATATGTCCCTCCTTGTGGCAGGGGCTCTTCCTAAAGGGAAAGAGTCAACCCCAAACTCAAGTAGGGATTATTGGCTTCTTTTGGGACCTCACAGCCCAACAAAGCCAGACCACAGAGGGGCATTAAAGCTGGCATTAGCAGCAGAGATATAATGCCCAGACTTGTGCCATCAAAATTGAGGATGCCAACCTCAGCTGGAGGCTGATGTTTGCTGGAGGCCCAGCACGCAGGAGGTCCAAGCTGCAGCCCTAAGGGGCAGAAGACAAGAGGAGAGACTCCAACCTAAAGGAATAAGGAGAACTCAGCCTGGTCACAGGCAGCTCCGGTGCAAGGGGAAATAAATTGGAGATGTGTGACTGGAAGTTTAGTTTGTGCTGGCACACGTTGTCTCCAGCTTCTTGCACTTCCCTTTCCTCCCCTGAAGATTTACAGCAGGAATCGCCCTCCTGCAACAGCCTCTGCCTGCTCCTGCCACTGAGGCTTTCAGTGGGGACGTTGCCAGCCCCCAGCGGGGCCATGCTCAGGGCAGGACTCGAGGATGCTTGCCCACCCCGAAGGTAGAAAGGGCCAGCGGAAAAGCAATGGCTGTCAAGGAGGCGATAAGACCTAAAGCCTCGCCCTCTTTTGTGCGCCCAGCATCTTTGATGACTCACAAGTCAGCCTAAATTTATGCCCTCCAGCCAGCGTCTTTATTTTTTAACCTTTTCGGGGTTGTGAGTCTTGTTGCCTCCCCCAGCCCATGTGTGCACCACCCGCCACCAAGCCAGGATGGACCCAAAGACAATGAGCTGAACATGTCTTGTACTGAACGATCCTTAGGGGTTTCTTCCAGCTTGAGATATTCTACGATTTTATGATCTTTGATCCATCGAGACTCAAAGGTGCTGTGATGTGAAGTGGCTAAAGACACAAGCGATGCCAAGCGATGCAGGAGCCACCTCCAAGAAGCACTGGTGACCTCTTCAACTGTACCAACCTCTCTAAGAAAAATTTTGGGTGGTTCCTAGTTAAATACCCACTCCCCAGTGCCATTTGCTTTCTGCTTATTCAGGCTATGCTGGGGACAGGTTCCTCTGCAGGCACGTCTGGAACACCTGCAAACCTTCACCGACAGAAAAAAAGCTGCCACCACACACCCCTCACCCTGTTTTTTTGTGGAAGAGCCAAGCTGGATGGCAGGATCCATCCCTCTGCCACGGTTAGTCCCCCGTGACCTTGGCTAGCCGCGGTTACTGAGCCAGCAGCTGGAGATTTCCTGTTAATGTCGCAAGGAGGGCTCCATGTTTCCTTGGGATCCTTTGTGTGTCGCTGCTATTTCAGGTCCTACCTTTTTTTACTTTGGCTCCCCACCCACATCTCCCTCGGGGTGGGGTCTTCCCGGATAATTCAGAGCTCTATATATACACATGCATATACGTATGCACCTACATATATTTATATAGCTGTGCATGCGAGTTGAGCCTTCAGGCATTGACTGGACACGGTGGACTTGGCAGGAGGCTCGGTGCTATTCTTTAGGTGGGGAGAGCCTAGGAAGGGAAGGACACAGCTAACCCTCCCTCCTATTCAAAACTATTTAAAGACTGTCTGGCACAGATTTTCTTTCCCACCAAATGGCTCCAGTGACGATCTGGCTTTACAGGCTGTGTAATCTGATCAACTTCTATTGTTGGCAAATTCATAATTGCCTCATTATTTAACTCTCCTGAAACAGTTGGTTTTACAGAAAAAGAATATAAATTTTAACTTCTTTTTTTTTTAATTTTGTTTTTCGAGAGCACTGGGTCTCAGTTTCCATTTGAAGAATTTCTGTTCTTCAACAGCTCCTGCTCTTCCCCTCCTTAAAATAATACACATGATCACAGGAGTCACTGATGAAAGGTGCAAACAGTGAGAGGTGACCTTTTCCAGTGCTGTCCTAGCGCAGGATTCTCCAGCACAGCATATTTATTACCCAGTGGCCTCTTACATGTATCCATGAGCAGCACAAGTAGAGGAACCTTAACCATTTCCCACCAGAGAGGAAGGATGCTTTTGTAAGGACTATGTGCTGGTTCACATCCTTGCTCAGCCACAACCCTCTGAAACAACCTGGTTGCATTTCTTAACCTCTCCCTGCTGCAATTTTCCCCGTCTCTACATGCAAGCGTGGATAGATTTCGGATAGAGGAGCTGTCTTCGTTTACGGGCTGGTCCAGCACCTTGCTAACCGGGGCCCCCAACCTTGGTTAGGTGCCAGAACAATACAAATAATTACTAATAGTAATCCCCACGGGAGTCTATTATATTATGGTTCAACTTCCTCCTAAACAATTGCTCCTCTTCCTTTCTTTGTGTGTTCTTCAAAAGAAGCGGCTGCTGTGCTTTAGGGCTGGGACACCAGCCGTGGTAAACATACACCCAGCGTTCCTGCTCAGTTGGGCCTGGGCAGCAAAAAGATGATAAATCTGATTTAAGACAATCACTTTGTGGGCAGGAAAAAAATTGAGGGTTTAATGGAAATGGCAACCTAGCAGCACTAAACAGCGTTTATCCTGAGAAGCCCCTTAGGGCACATTTATTCAGTTTACAGGATGATCTTATTCAGAATGGCAGTAAGTGCAAGAAATGTGGAGAGCAGAAGTGCCCACTGGTCTCAGAGCTTAAAACATCTTCATTCAGAGGGCAGTGAAGGTCCCAACACTGAGCACTTGGTTGAGGGAAGCAGAGATTTACTGTGGACACGTAGCTTGCCACTGCTTGGGCATTTCCCTGCGTCCTGCCTACGCTGCAGGCACCCTGCCTGCATCACCCAAAAGGTGCATAAAGCGAAAGATGACCCATAAATGGGAAGGAAAATGCCCCTGGTTCACGGCCAGTCCTGAGCTGAAGCTGGCTCATCCACTTGGTGTGTGGGCCAAGAAAATTGCCCTTGCAGCTTATACAGGGTATAGGAGCACCCCAGTGCCACAGGTTTAGGTGCAATATCAAACTCCCATGGGAGCTGGGAACCCAAAGTTTGAGTGTCCAACAAAAGGTGGGATGGTAATGCAGAGAGGCCATCCTACAGTGGTTTGAGCTGGAGCATGTTGGAGCAGAGTGGGCTTGGTTGGGCTCTCTTGAGGTCCTCAGATTCTCATTCAAGCAGTTAGCGTGCTCTGAAACACATGGTGGCACACCTCCAGGATGGTTTTTCCATTGCTAGGACTGGGAATTTAGGCCTATGCAGCATGTAGCAAGGTGGAGAAGGGAGAAGGGTCTTGCTTATTAGTTGGCCAACTGGCCTGAGTTAACGTTGATGAAGAACAATACACATTTTGGTCACCCCTTCCAAGACGGAGCCTGCAACGGCGGCTTTAATTAGTCAATTAAATGTGGCTTTGTCATAGGAGATGAGACACAACCGGGACCAGCCAGCTGTGTTCTTGTCTGCTCAATGACATTGTCTTTCCAGCCCAGTGACCTCATTGTTATGACTCAATAGGGGAACAATGTTGTCCACCCAGCAGCCCAGCAAGGGGTGGGATTCCTGCGTGGTTACAGCTGAGCAGAAGAGCATGGGAAGTTGTGGGATGTCGCTGGGTCGGGGATGCACCACTTTGCACTCGGTGCAAGCAGGCTGTGGTAGGTTTTAATGACATGGTTGCGTGCGGATAAATTCCAGCAAAAAATGTAATAATATATAATACAAAAATAGCATGGAATGTTGTTCATATTCAGCTCCCCAAAAACTCAGCATCTGTTCTCTGGCCCAGGTAGTGGGTTTCAGCATGAAAAGACTCTGGTTAGGGAGGAAAATGCTAAATGGAATCTAATGGGAAGGAAAGCTTGCAGCACTTATGTCCTGGGTAATCTGGATGGAAGAAAAACCCTGTCTGTGTCACCTTTTGAGCTCAGGGCTTCAGTGACATCTCCCAGCCACTGAAACCCTTCTCTCCAGGGCAGTGTCTGGGGTCGTGCTGCAGGGCAGTCCATGGCAGCGCAAGGGAAGGGAGCAAAGGAAGCAGGAAGGAAGAAGGAGCTGTATCCCCTCCCTGCTGTTAATCATTCTCCTCTTTCTCCCAAAAGAGGCCAGCAGGTCTGCAAACCCCATGCTGGGTTCCCACCTTGGAAGGAACCCAGAGAGGTGACCCGCAGTTCTGGGTGCAGGAGGGGGACGCAGGGCTGGGCTTCATGACAATATCCAAATCGCGCTGCTTCCAGGACGGCGGAGACTGGATCCTGCTTTTGGCTCAGCAGTGAAACTCTGACACCTCAGCTTGGACATTTCCTTTACAAAACCAAGTTGGAGTGGTGGCGGAGTTGGAGATGGGAGGAGGGGGCAGGGACTGCAGGTCGGGTCCATGTTGGGACCCGCAGAAAGCCATCAGCAGAGCAGAGGAGAGTGAGGGAGAGGCCGCTGAACTGGGATTCAGTGGGTGCTGCTGGTTGTAATCCTAGAGCTGGGGGTGGGTGAGGGGAGGGCAAGGGAGAGCAGATGCAGCCCCACGTTGGGGATGTGCTACACTGGTGAAGGCTGCAGCTACGTGAACAGCCCTGTAGTGTTCGCAAGTGGTTACTGCCAAATCAAAACGTAGTTTTGCTGCAAGAACTACCCTATTTTACGAGATAGAAGAAAACCAGCATGCCTGATTATCAAAAGGCAGAAGAGAAAGCATGAAAAATCCCCACACAGACTTCAAATACACATTCAGAGAAGCACCACCAGATGTGCAAAAAGACCCTCCTCTTATCCTGAGCCCGATCTCATCCAGATATCTCTGGAAATTATTATCTGGGCAAAATGCTCCTTCACTCTGGCAAGAGCAGCTCTCAGAAATCAAGCCCTGAGCCTGCTGACCATGGAGGCACGAAAGAGCTGAGGCATCAAAAGCAAACGGTAACTTTTAGCAATGCTTATTGATAACTCTCGGTAATTGATTGGTGTATTATTGCTTTAAATAATTAGCAACTAGCAAGGCTATCTACTCCAGACACTGCTGCCATGCAAGCGTGCTCCTGGCCCCTGTTAGCTGAGGTTGCTTAGCACATGAGCATCCCCGATTCCTTCCAGTATCCAGACCTCTCTATGTGGGCCGTAGTGTCACGGATGAGAGGCTGAAATGCTCGAATGATGCAAAACAGAGCCAGGTCTTTCGCCCAGCAATCTTCTGCACAGCATAGTGGCCAAATAAATAGGGCATGCATGCTGGAAGCCAGGCATTGCAGTTTGAGACTATGGACGCAGCAGATGGCCAAGCCCTTCGCTGCTGCAGGATTTGAACCAGCTTTCCCAAACGGGAGCAGAACCACATTGGGAAAAAGCAAGAAGCGGAGCAAATCCCCATCTTGCAAACAGCCTAGATGCATGGAGGGCTGAATGCACCTGCAAGGGACATGAGTTACAGCACAAGGACGTTCGGCACCACGTTGCTGCACGCATACACAGATTCTCACCCCTGAGAAGCTGGCTCAAATCCTGATCCAACCAGATCCAAAGGCTGCTATTTATTGCTATGAAAAAAATGCATTATCCCTAATCTATATTATCAAGGAGAGCACTCCTCCTTTCCCCACTCTTGGTAGGTTCATGGCAACAGCCATGGATTGAACAGAGCTGGGACAATTTGCAACCCTTTGGCTTTGGGAAGTCCTGCGAGGTCCAGGTGGCCCCACGTAGCTGTAACAAGCCATTCCTTGACTTTTGAGGGGAGAAATATGGGAAATCTGCCCGCAGGCACCTCGCACACATCTGTCCACCTCAGCAAAAAGCAGTCGTGCTGCTTAAAACAGGAGCTGAGAGATCTGAGGGTCTTTCTCTGCCTCTGTGAAATAAATTCCTGCGGCAGGGATACCTTTACCTACTTCAGGTAGGTAAAGCAGGCTGTGAGCATCTGCTCTTGTCAGATATGGGCAGAGGCAAAACCTTATTACCCCTTGCTCTCTCCTGTCCCTTGATGGGGTGTGTGCCTCTGCTCAGACCGAGCCAAAATCCTTGCAGAAACAGCTTGCGGGATGCACTTTTCTAACCCTTCCCTTCCCCAAGCTCCCCACTGCGATAAGCGTCAGCATTCAGGATAGGAGTAAATAAATAAATAAAGTGCGATTCTGAAAGTGCTCTCCAAAAACTAGCTTCAAAGCCAATTTGCCTGCAGAGGTTTCCTAGCCCTGGTCGCTCTCTCCCATCTGCATTATCAGCTCCCTTCTTCTAGCACCTGGGGGTATCAGTTTTCCTGGCCAAGACAGAGATAAACTCCTGCCCCAAAACTGCTTCTGAGCTGGATTAGAAGGAAACCCTCCGTAAAAGGCCAGCTGGGCTGTGTTCACCGGCTCAGGGCAGCCCCCGGCGCCCGCTCCCAGGGAAAGCAGCTTACATCCCTGCATGGCTGCCTCCCCCCTGGGCAGCCTCTTCCTAATCAGATTGGAGCGGTCCCGCCAGACACACAGAACGCTCTCACGGAAGACAAAGCGGAGAGCTGCAACCTTCATCCGCCAGCTCAAACACAAATACAGCCCCGAAATAGCCGGCATTCCTTTGGCATGGCCGTCCCCCAAGTATTTCTCATCAAATCTGCAAGGCGCACATGGCTTCTTCTTTTTGTGGTTTCCTGACTTTTTTTCCAGGGAGGCTTTTTGCAGGTTTTTATTGGGACTGTGAGCAGGATTTTTCTGCGTGAGGGCACAGCTGAGATACAGTCGTATGCAGCGGGACCTCAGCAGCCAGCACGCCAGAGCTTGGCTTTGGCTCTTGTCCAAAATGCACCAGCTCTCCACGGTCCCCCCCCGCACTTTCCTAATAGTAAGCACCGTGCTGGGGCTCTGCACCCATCCTGATGCCTATCCACGTTGTTCACACCGTGTCTTGCGATGACGGCAGCTTCTGCACTGGCTGGGAAGTGCGTGCAGAGGGTTCTGCAGGAGCGGGAGCTGCTGATGGGGCCGAGTTGTATTTCTTCCATCAGAGATGCTGATGACACGCCGTAATCTCTGTTTCTAATCGGGGGCTGGCTATGCCACCGAAACCCCTTTAAAACCTCCAGAACTTTACCCTGCGCAGCTGTCAACTACCTATGGCCAGGCTTCATATGTGGGAGCACAAAAGACATGGATTTTTTTTTTAAACAAAGAAACCCAGCTCTTTCCTTTATCAGCCCATCAGTTTGGACTTCTGCTTTTCCCTCCCTAGCCCTTTGTAAAGGGCATTTATAAAGGACCGTACAAAATACACATTGACCATGAGGTCCCCTACTTCTCTTGCTGCCAACCCAACCTTACATGCCCACTTTTCACCGCCCCCCTCTCCCATCAGTCCACGCTTCTTCTTGTGCCTTTTCTTTGCCAAAAGAAGAGGGTTTTTTTTTCCCAACTTGGCTGCCCTAAATCATTTCCCAGTAGCTGAAGCCATGACTTGGAGGAACACCAACATGGTGAACGGGGATGGTGATGGGTGACAAGATTTGTGGCTTGGTTGTGCAGCCCACAGTGGTGATTGTATTGGCCATCCTTGCCCTCATTAGGAATTCCTTAACACGATCCCATCTGCTACTGACCTTCTCCTTGTTGGAAAACCTCACAGAAAAAGGGGTTTTGGGTGAGATGGTAAATTACAGGCCAGACTTTGAGAACCATTCCCCAGGGCAGAGCTTCTCTGGGGCATGGCCATCCTGGGATATTGCTCCCCGCAACAGCCTGAGAGGGATGCGGCCTGATGAAACACAGCTAGAGGGCTGTAGGATCTGAATGATGTTAGTGCACCCCCCACCTTGAGCTGGGCCTAACTGCAGCACATCAGACAACTTTATCAGCCTTAACTGACGTGCCATAGCAGAAGTAGATGTGTCCTCACCATGGAGGTGATACTTCAATAGGTGTTAGAGCTACGTGCAGAGCAGTGATGGCAGGAGTGGCAACTGCAATTGTCTTGATGGCAATGACTGCTCTCAGCAGCTTCCTGCCTAGAGATGTCCCTGTTTCCTCATGTGGAGGCCCCATGAAGGGCCTCCTATGGTGAGGAGCAGAAAACACTGCACCAAGGATGTGTCAGTTGTCAAGATCTTTTTTTTTTCCTTTTTCCCCCCCTTGTGTTTGTTGCCTTAAACAGCAATGTTTTCTTTGTCAAGCCTGTTAAGAAAATGCTCTCATGTAGGATCAGCAAGGAGATGCATCTAAATAGGCTGGATAAGGGACTCCAGGCTCCACCAAGCTTTGCAGAATTGTCTATTAATAGTGTTTTACTTTGGAAAGAAGAGGGGAAATTGAGTTTATCACTACCATCCTCCCCAGACCCCCATCATAGGCATGCAGTGTGGATGGATGGAGGTCCACCAGGATCTGCTAGGCTACGTTGTTTTCCTGGACACAAGAATGATTGCTGCAAGCTGGCCTTGTCCCATTGGGAAAGGGTGTGTGCACTGCCATGGGCCACAATCCATCAAGGCCAAATCTCCTCCTAATTTGTGAAAGGCCTGATTTTATTATCTAGCACCAAAGAGAAGATTTAATATATTGCAGCAGGGCTAACCTCAACCAGGACACCCACAGCACTTGGGGAACTTGGATTTTCCAACACTAAATGGGACTGGATTTGGATGTGAGACAAGAACTGGGCAGCCAATTAAAGGAAGCCTCATTAATTCTTGCTTTGTTTTCCTTTAATTGCTGTCTGCCCACACTATGGGCAGATGTCCAGGGTACCCAGACACTAAGCGTGGGGTTCTTCTGCCTTCAGTTAGGTGGTCAAAAGTTACTCACATAAACATCGGCTAGCCATTTAAATTCCCTCTGCAGATCAAGGAGGGACACATTCAGCCGCTCCGTCAATAGTTTATTCTAAGCTGTGAAAACTACTGGAAACCGGCGGTTGAAAAATAAAATTGTTTCCTCTCCCATTTCAAAGAGTAAAAGTGAGTTTTAAGACAACGACTCCTGTTTATTCAAGACCCTTGAGGGACATGAAACAATTCGTTTCAGTCATTAACTCCATCAAAGATTGATGCTTGAGATTTGCTCAATGAATTGCTTAGCATTAAACTCAAAAGTATGTTGAAAAGTTTATGTGCTAGGTATCCAGGCCCGTGGTTAATTGATGTATCTCAAAGGAATTTTAAATGCTGGTTTGCATCTGTCAGTTTAACAGGAATTTCCTTTACAAGTAAAGAGTGATTGCCACCAATAAGCCCCAAATTGGTATTATTCATCATTACCTGGGAAGACTTAAAAGATGCATAAATTAGTAATCAAAACAGAGCGTTGGCAGGCTGTATAACTGCTTAAACAAACATGTCCATGGTGTGTCCACCTGGTTGGAAAACACAGCTGAAAGGCAAGAGTGGGCTGTAAATCTCCGAGTTATGCAATGAGCAACCGAGGAGAATCAGCCCTGCTTAAGGGATATAGCTATAAACTGTAAATGAAAAACATGATTAAAATCAAATCATTCAAATTAAGACTTTCTTCTTCCGTATTTTAAACGTGATTAAAATTCATAATTTAAGCCACATCAATTTAAATCAAAGCACCCTGCCATAAAATGAGGTTTTTGAACCCTTTGTGAGGCTTTAATGAGAAAAAAAGGGTGTTCTCCTCTTGAATGCAGTTAATGGGAAATTATTGGTACCGTTCATGGGTAGGAACTATCTTAGAAACCTACAAAATTGCATAGGCTGAGAGCCTTGAGGGCTTTTTTTAGCTGCCCGGGAAAATTTTAAGGAAACAAAATAATTTTCTGTACTAGGGTATTGTAATAAGCTCAAAACTTACTTTTCCACAATATTCCATGTGACTGTTCAGGACAGGAAAATTTATCGCTTGTGCCAAAGAGGTCAGCATCTCTCATTGCTTTTCTGGCATGGGAATTACCCCGAGGCTTGGGCGGGTGTGGAGGTGACAGTGGGCTGAGATTAACTCCTGCACGCTTGAAAAATGGGGTCAAGAGTGTGATTTTCACTTGCCGGCTTCACAGCCGACGCGATGCCCTGTCCCATTTTGCTTATGTTTTGTCCCAGTTGTGTCTCAGCTGTATCAGGCTTCGCCGGGAGCCCCACAGCAATTGCTGGTTCATCCCGTTTGCAGCACACACGTTGCTGCCACCCAGCTTTTCATTGCCACAGGGGATTTTGGTGTGCTTATGGCATTGCTTCCATCCGCCATAAATTCATGTGCCCTTCGAAAGAGGCAGTGGAGAGCACAATGCACTTCATAGCATTGTGTCAAACCGGATCAGGGGACTGATCCGTCTGAAAACTAAACCAATATTAGAAGGAAAAAAAAAACAAAACTAAAAAAAAGGAAAATAAAACAAGAGGGGATGTTTTCATGCATTTACTGTGTGTTGCTACTTTCTTCGCTTGGCCAAGTAAAACCCATCGGAACAAATTTTTATTTGTTTATTTGTTATTTTTATATTTTTAGGCTCCGAAACCACATCAGGTCACCAGCAGCTAGAGAGCGGGAAGATGGCTGAAAAAAAATGCGTGAATGGAATGCTGGTTTTGGAATCGTGCAATCGCAACCTGGTCCGAGGGTGGGTGTTCCTTATTAGCTGGCCTAGTACCGGGTAGAAAATTTGCTTCCCTTACTTTAAACGTTTCTTCTGTTGCTTAATAAATTAGAAATGTCCAACAAGAACAACTTTAATTGCTTATTTAGTATACATATATATACACACACACTATATATATATACATAAATATCCAGGACCTTGGTTATATTCCAGTATAACCACTGCTAACTGGATCCGTGCTGGGGAGCACAGTGCACTGCTTTAACTACTCTGCTTTTTCTCACAGTCGAGGCATACAGTATCTGGATAAGCAGCATATAACAGTCACCCTGAGAGCTATCCATTTTCCGTAGGCTGCAGCAGTATCATTTAAACTTTTCCATTTTTTTCTCCCCATTTGAGTACGTGGTGGAATGCCTTATCTCACCCTCCTGCCTGTAGACTCCAGGGAGGAGAAAAATAAAAGTGGTCTTTGCTATTAGGTTTCAGAGAAGGACTTTCTCAAACACAGTTTCTCCAAACCCTTCTGCAGACTCAAAAGAGTCCCCTCTGTCAAAGTGAGAAACCTGGCATTTTCTCGCTGCCCGTATCTAGCAGAAGCCACTTAGAATAAATGCCTGACAAGGTTGTCTCCTCATTTCTCTAGAATATATTTTATATATCTTTAAGTACTACAGCTTAATAACTCTAAGCCAATTTCTACCTCCTCCTCCAGTTAAATCTACTAAAATCAATTAAGGTTGAGACAGAAGATTTCAGCCTTTGCTATTAATAACTAAAGGCCTTATTCTTCCACTGCAAAATGACCTTCCTCCTCCCTTTCATCAGTCTCATGAGCCATGTGGCATAAGACCAAAGCCCCCTGCACAGAGAGCTTGTAAGACAGAGCAAAAGCCACTGGATTAATCCAATTTTTATTAAGGATACTAAGAGTATGAGCCAGACCTCAAAGCAACATATAAAATGGGACTAACTCAGAAACAAAAAATTACCTTTTCCATTTTGGAGGAGGTTTTAACGTAGATCCTGTCTGACTATTTCCAAGACATCTGTCCTGCACCTGGCTTCAAACACAGACTTGGTTTTTTAAACCCAAAGTCCGTGTTCTTCTCATCCACCTTTCCATTTTGAAGCCTTTAGGATGTACTCCTGACCCACCACCAAGAAGTTCTTCCAAATCCTGAAATCCACTTTTTTTTTTCTTTGATGTATTTAAGCAAATACAGATACTGTTACACAACAGAAGGGTTTCCAAGGACAGATCCTGGACATTTTTTGTGTAACATCAGACCCTGAAGGGGAGCATGTACAGAGACAAACATCTCTAGGGGCCAAGTCATTCCAAGACACATCTGAATTGCCTTCAGAAGATGCCCCTCTCTCTCTCCACTAGCAGCAGCTGGATTCAAGGACAACTCAGCTCCAACCTTAAACATGTTGGTTGAGTATCTGAACTCACATGGTATTACCTTGGGTCCTTCAGTGGGAGGAAAAAGCAACTTGCCCACCACTGCAGGAGAGCTGGCAACACCAGGACTCCCAATTTTCCCTTCCTTTGCAAGGTACCTCATCCAGCTTGCCCAAACTGGGGTCCATTCCCTTTCTGCTACCACCCAGCTCCGGCACTACACCGAGACGTGGGGCCTTGGGCATTACACACAAATCGAGCCATGCTGAAAGCCAAATCTCAACCTGGCATGTTGCCTTCCCGCAGCTGGTTTATTGCGGATGTACATCTAAACGCAGGTGCTTCAGCAGCACTGAACTCCCGTCGCCCAAAATAAAGGCTCATTCCCCTTCGTTACCCCTTCTGCTCTATGCTGGGTGCTGAGGCATTACACCGAGTTAATTTTAATAAATTGTTTGCATTTTCCCTGTCTCCTTGCAATACTTTGTCACCAAACTGTCACCAGCATTGGCCGAGCGCTCCTGGCCTGTGGCCAAGCAAGCCATGAGACGTATGTTATTTATGGGACAGAAAAGGTGCCTGCAACATGCAGAGCGGCGCGCGCTGCAAAGATGCTAAGATTTACAAAGCAGCCACTTTTAGTGATGAGAAAAACTTCAGCTAGAAGACTTGGGATCCAATAAGCAAATGATCAAAGGAGGATTGGTGCCTTTGGGGCTTGGAGCAACTCCATCTCTTGAAGGACAGAGGGTTTTTTCTCTTTAGGGTTGATGGGGCATCCTGGCATTTCAGCAATATTTGGTACTGAAGGCTGACTCTGAGACACACTATGGCTCAAGTCAAGTGAATACGTGCATGCAACCCCCAAGAAGGTCACCCCAAATAACCCACCACAGAGTCTTGCACTCCCAGAAGGCAGTAACCTTACTACTGGCATTTTCCAAGACTCCCCCAGGCACTCTCTATTTCTAGCACTACTTGCAATTCAAAGCCAGCAGCTGACTTGAAGCAGGCTAAGTTGTCCTCGAAGGAACCTGCCCCTCTCCTTTGGCTGTGGAAGGAGGTGGGGACACTGATACCCGTCACCTGGAAGTTTAGCTAGAAGAAAACTACCACTACATCAGCATGGCCCCAGGTGGTCACATTGTAAAGGGGTAGAAAAGAGCAGTGCAAAGCCAGCAACTCCTCCTGAACCACAGCACAAGGTGGAGCTCCAAATTTGCTGGATGTCAGGATAAAAGCGCTCTAAATGTGACTCGTGACTTCTCCCCTTGCAGCATCCTGAGGTTGCTTCTGGCCACGGAAAGCTGTTGTTGCATTGCAGCCCCCTGCTCACCAGGCCTTCGTTGATGCTATTTGTACTGCAGCAGTCCCGGAGACCCTGAGAGCATCTCCCCGTCTCTGAACACTCACCGCATGGTCTCCCCACCAAACAGCACGCAGTCTAAGCAGACACATGCGAAATAGAGAGAGAAACTGCGGCACTGCCAGTCCTTTAAAGAGCATTTCAGCTCTTCAGTTCATAGCATATCGTATATGACTTTTGTACAATAACACGGAAGAGAATATTTTTCTCCCCAGCTCTGTCTACCTTCTCGGACAGGGCTGTTTGGCTCAAAAGTAACATGTCTTTGGGTATAGGCTAGTCCCAACGCTTAGGCACCTTGAAATGGAGTTGTGATACGGGCAGAGCACATCCCTCCTGCCTCCACCCAGTTTTAAGTGGATCTACATATTCCTCAAGGACCTCCAGAGCAAAACATGGCGGGGCTTCAGCCCAGCAGTACAACAGACAAATACGCAATTAGAGCCGTTAAAACCTGACGAAGCTCGGGTGAACTGTCCCTGTCCCTCCCAAATAACAAAGAAGCAACAGGAGAAAGCACCTCACCCTGGGTGTGGGACACCATCACACCAGGCGGTTTGGGGAAAAAGAGGGATTTATTTTTTTCTGTTAAGCCCCAGTAGCACACGGAAAGGGTTTGGGGTGAGATGGGCGGTGCATCCCCAAGCCCCACCATGCAGTAGGGCCGGCAAGACCCTCGTGCAGAATCAGGCTGGAGCCTGGTTGTCTCACAAGCTGCAAGAGGAAGACTTGGTGGATTTGCTTGGCAATCCCAAGACCAAAGGCACTGCTCTCCGCAACGTGGACTATTCATCCAAGCCCTGGGGGTTGCGGCGAATGGGGCTTGGGTAGGTGGAGAACGACAAACTCCAGATGACTGTGTGCATCATTTAGATTAAAAAAAAAGCAAGGTTTGGTCAGGAGCTCTCTGTGAAGGAAAGGGCAGGCATTGCAAGAATTCAGAAACAACATCCTTAGGTGGAGATTGGCCAGTTATGGAAGAAGCTGTGCTCGTAAACAGGCTTTCGACAAGGAAGTTGGCAGAAGCATGTGAAAACGCTTCGGAAGGTTTGTGAGATTTCACATGCCTGCACACGGGGAATGGACCAAACCAGGCCACCTGGATTCCTGCAAAGTTCAAACCCTCTCGTGATGTTCAGCTCTCGGCAGAGAGCTCTCTGAGCGCGGCCATCTGTAACACAAGCGTGCTGTTGGGCTGGGAGCAAACTGAGGTTGAGGCAGGTACTCAGGCTCACAACCTGCACATCTCTGCCTATGTGTCGCTCCCCATCAGCTCAGCAGCTGGGAGGGAGGAATTTCTGTGCACCCATGGGTGGGTTGTTTGCTACGTTCTTGGTCCTGCTACTGCTTGGACCACATGGAGATGCAGCTACTGAAGGCATCAGGGCTTGGGGCTTGACATCCTAGGGCAGAGAGCAGCTTAGCTGGATGCTATGGCAGGATCTCACCTCCCCAGAGCATCACCCTGTAAGGACGAAGCCTCACTCACCCCATCCTCCCTGGCCCCACAGAGCATCAAGGGGCTCCGGGTGCTGCAGTGGGTCCTTGGGGACAGGGCAAAGGGGTCACCCAGTCCAGCATTGTGGAGAAGGGGGCAAAATTCAGGAGTAGGTGGGCTGGATGTGGTCCTGCACCTAAACCCCAACAGCTCCTCTCCGCTCTTGTATAGCGATATAACACCCAGAATAACAGGTGTTGTAAGAAAAGGGGGCTATTGCACAGCCTGAGGGATCCTCGCTGCCTATATAACCTCCATCAGACCCCACGACCTGAGCCCCAAAACACCCCAGAGCTCGTGAGGGCAGCTTAGGTCTTTTAGAGGGTGCAGATGGGGAGAGAAAACGCATGATTTATAGGGAAAATAATAACCAAAGCGCAACCCCAGCCTCCCTGTAAATGCTGAGAGCAGATATTTCCAGCCGGTCTCCCGTCACCACCAACATGAATGATCACCAGCCTCCTCGTCATAAGCTTTTAAAGCAACTTTCTGGAATTAAATCAGTGCATTGCATGGTTCCAGCTCCTTTCATCCAAGGATCTTCAAGTGTTTTACAAACAATTCTTTAATTAAGCCTCCTAAACAGACCCATGGAGTATCATCACTGTATTTTGCTTTGCCACTGGGGAATCACAGGCACTGTGCTGCCGAAACGGCTTGCAAAAAGGTTGCAAAAACCTTATCGAAGCTCCTCCGACAGCAAATATATAAGAAGACATGCTCTGCTTCAATGCTGATTTTAAAACTCTCTGGTTAACAATTTTTTCTCCTCCTGTAGACATGGCCCCAACTGCCTGCTCCTGCCCGTGTCAAGATTAGTATTCAGTGGATAAAGCAGATTTTAAAAAATGCACATCTTTGACAGCCTGTCTTGGACAAACACGAACTCCCAGTACCAGGGAGCCAGGTCAGGTTTGGGAATGAAAAAGGGTGTTTTGGCAACAAGGATTTAAAACCCATCAATCTTCGGTTTGCTTTGAACTGGGCAAAGGGCCGATCTCCAGTAAAACCCCTTCCTGCCTTTTTTGCCCCCAGGACAGGTTTGAGCTGTGGCTCTTTTTAATCCTCTGAGGATAAGAAGTATCATTTTTCTCTTCCTGATGCAATTTTGCTATCATACCCCCTGTGGGATAGAAGATCTAATATGGGGAAGGGATAAATAAAATAAAATGTCCTGTGAACATGCTGTAATGGGTGCCTCCGAGCCCCTCGCAGGCTGGTTGGATTTAAAGATGTTACTTGCCTGATGTCACATTCGCTGCCTCTCTTGTACACACCGGCTGCGCCTTGTCTGAGACTGATTTTATTCTGACTTACGGCAGGGAAAATTAGTGGGGATCTCTGCAGAATCAGGAGGTCAGGACGATACGAACCTGGTAGCCAGTATTTCTAACAAAATAGCCGAACCCAAAATTGCTGCTTTTAAAAACTTCAGCGACCTTGGGCTTGATTCTGCTCTGCCCCATGCACAATGTTGTCAGCTTTTTCCTCATGACACCCAAAAATACGCTCTGAAATCCCAACTCCCTGCTCACCCACCCATTTCACATCCAATTTAAACAGAGCAAATCACGCGAGCTCCGTCCCAATTGCTATTTTTTTAAGATACCAAAAATTTTAGAGTTTCACTTACAAACCCAACTTCTTCCCATTTTTAGGGGGGTAAAAAAAAAAAAAAAAGGACAAATTTTAGGCTTTGAGTAACTCAGATGCTTGCAGCCAATACCAGCCTTAGAGGTAAGCACTGCTGGGACTCCAAGCCCAAACACCCAGGAAGGAGGGATGCTGAGTTTGGCCCCTAAGGAAGAAAATCCTGGTGCCAATGCTCAGGGAGCAACATAAAAGCGCCTCTAAGGAGCTTATTTCAAAACTTAAGAGCAGCAACCAATGGTAGAAAACATTGTCTTGAAGGATTTAATCAACCAGTTTCCGAGAAAAATGTAGTAGGATCACTTGAGAGTGCTACAGAAGCAAGTCCCTCCACCATCCTACCGCTAAAAGCCCATTTTGTACCAATCCCAGCATATTTATCACAAACAGAACAAAACCTTCTGAGAAGGCAAAGTCAGCTGAACTCAGCCAACTTCTGGCCGGCGCAAGAAAAACTGCATTAACAGCTCTTGCTTTATGCCAATATTAATGAGGCTGAGGCTTCTTGAGTTTTAATGGGCTATTTTCAAGCCCATGTGGGTGTCAGAGGGAGATGGGGGCTTCACACCTGCTTGCCCACCGAGCCCCAGCGCCGCGAGTCCCGACAGGAGCCGGGAAAAACCGGGCAGGCAGAGATTTCAGCCAGACCGGCAGGATTTCACCCCACAGTTAAACCCCCAGGGCCCTGCCTCCACTTGTGCTTTTACCTCTGGAGCTTCCCCAGCTTTTGTTACCTTGAATAAAAGCACATTCAGCTCAGCAGAGGCTCCGCTGGGAGACGTGACCCATGGCAAGGTTTCGCCTTATTTTATTTTTTATTATTTTATTACTTTTTATTTTATTATTCTTATTACTTTTTATCTTATTATTCTTATTGCTTTTTATTTTATTTTTTTATTACTATCCATGTTATTATTTTATTACTTTTTATTTTATTATTTTTATTACTTCTTATTTGATTATTGTTATTACTAGTCTTGTTATTATTTTATTACTTTTTATTTTATTATTTTTACTTCTTATTTGATTATTGTTATTACTATTCATGTTATTATTTTATTACTTTTTATTTTATTATT
>VZTV01060040.1:0-19907 GCA_013400875.1 Anhinga rufa
TTTCACTAGAAGCTCTTGGGTCTCTCTGGCTCAGTTTAAGGCATGAACTGGTGGTATATATTAAATTTTTTCTGTGATACCTTGCAGATAGCATAAGTAGTTCTCATCTAATTAACAAATGGTTTAAACATTTTGTATTTTACTGTGATCAGTGAATAGAGATAATTTTGAGACCCAGACAAAGTTCTCTGTTACCTTACAGGTTCCCTTCTGCACCCCCCTTTAACTTGCTCACTTTCTGGTGCTGTGATTTCTGCATTCCTGAGACCAGCTTTAACGAGGCTGTAGAGCTGGTGGAGCACAATTGTTTGCAGGCACAGAGGTTTTGCTTTGAAATCACAGGTGATCTTGACTTTTCTTGCAGGTGGAACTTCCACTTGTGTAAAGCTGCTGGATTCAGTTCAGAGAATTTGGTTTGGATGAGTGAATAAAGCTGAACAGAAATCCTGGAATACCTTTCTTCACTCTGACTCAGAAAGGCATTGCTGGGCATAGTCAAAATCTTAAATTAAAATTAAAAATCTGCTTGCTTTGTCATACATGTGTTTCTGATTAATTTAATGAAACTATTCACATAGGGTAATTGTGCAACACATCCCATTTTCCAAGGAATGCTACAATATAACATTGTGCCATTAATGTTCAGCTATCTGCACTGATAAAAATTAGCTGTATCAAAATATTTGTTTTAAATTGCCCTGATTGTTTCCATAAATTACAGTACCTGAACTTTCTATATACAGTCCCTGTCCATGTGTTAAAACTTTAACTCACTTGTTTCCTACTGTTCTTACTAATGAAAAATATTGCTATGAGCAATTTTCTATACACATATATTAATTTTGGATTAATGAGATTGCCTAATGAGATTAGAGTTCTCTGTTAAATATTTCTGACAGAGAAGATCCAGAACAGAATTTGGAAAACATCTTTATCTCATGATAAAACCAACTTTCAGCAGGTTTTGTCAGAAATATTCCCAAGAAAGCCTGAACAGTTCTGCAAGAAATTATCCTGCATAATGCTAATAAAGCAGAATTAGTTCAGATTGCTGCTGACAGCAAAAAACTTCTCAGTTGTTTCACCCTATCAGGCTCCCACACTTTGAAGTTATTATAAGCAACTGCTAAGAACAAGAAAATGAACATGTGAAAAATGGGAGAGAGAATTTTCTTTCCTCCAAGTACTTTTGGCACCATGATCATCCTAAACTGGATCCCAACTCACTTACATGGGTAGAATTGCCTGCAATGGAAGCACCTCTCAACATACAGGTAAAAATTCAGTTTGGTTTTCCATGAATTCTAATTTTTATGGGACTTCTGGATTATGTTTTATTATGTGACACTGGAACAGTAGGGTTTTAAAAAGGAAGATTATTTTTCTCAAATTATTTTTGAAGTAAGACACTGCATACCAGTGTGCTTTGCTAACTGATGTTCAGAGGCAGGAGTTCAGTTGGTTGGAGAGAAGGTGGGCTTTGCTAGTCTTTGGTTTAGTTTTCTGGAAGGCTTTTTTTTTGCTAGTTCCTGTTTGAGACGCTGAAGCTCTGGTCAGCTTGATAAAAATATTTTCCTAAGGTGAAAATTGATTCAAGTTACATCTTCCTATAATTGCTGAGAAATCAGGGAAGATGCTGAGCCTTTTACCACTATGTCCTGCTGATTGTGGTAAACAGCATTGCAATAAATAAGGTATACTGAAGCTCTGACTAGCATTTAATAACAATGAATTTGTCCTGTTCCTGGTCATAATGTCATTGCTAAACAGAGCCAACGTAGGATGTCAAAAAATGTTAACTGATCACGTTATGTAAAATTTAAGAAGTGTGGAGGAATTGATCTGTACAGCAAAACTCTTGGTGCTGAGGACATGATGGCCCCTATATATGTATTTTGGAGGTTTTACCTAAGTCCAGATCTATTCTGGTGTCATGGGCTGAACGTCCATTAGTACCTAGAGCTGTGAAGTGAACGTCTGGAGCACATCTCCTGGTGTAGCATCAGGGGAAAGGAGTTGCTTTGTGTGCTCCAACACAGCTTCACCACATGGGTGAGAGAGTTGCTTCAAAAACTTCATTCTCCTGATCTAAATTAAAAAGTTAATGCAGACACACCCTAATATGTTGCTTAATTACTACCATGGGGCCTGTTGTATATGGATGCAAATTCTGCCATGTCAGTCGCCCTCATTCTAGATCCAGCCACAGGCTATTGTGTTTGCAAAAAAAGCCACAACTGTCCTGCCCCCACCACACACACGTCTCATTTGGAAGAGAAGAGGTGATTAATGCAACTCACATTTCCTCAGTTTAATCTGCAGAGTGGATATTCAGGAAGTGGGAAGTATGTGTCTGATGACCTCAGGCTATGTGTATGCTTGAATATAAAACATGTCGGCCAAAGATCATAGCTTGGCTCACACCCATACACGTAAGCTCTCTTCCCTCCAAAACCAGGGTCTCCTCAGGTAAAAGCCTTATCTCACTTCCACTTCCTGCTTTTTTTTTTGTTTACCCTAATGTTTTAAATTTGATAATTAAATAAAAAATTCCATCACAGCAAGATAAATCCTCTCTCTTCAGAAGAGTGGCACTATTGTGCCACACAGCTCTTTTTCATGGGAATGACAAAACTTCCTGAATTTGTTGTACACCGTGGCAAAGACTGGTTGAATAGGACATGATGATGAAATGGTATTCCTGTTTGGGAACTCGTTGCAGTGTACCCATCCCTTATTCTACCATTCTTACTCTGAGGACCAGACCACAGAGCACGTGAGCACACCTGAAGTCTGCAGCACCCAACACCTGACCTCAGAGACCAATGCATCTAAAATCCTCCGCGCTTTGCACAAAACTAGTACAGGTAAACCCCATTGTCATGGTTTTAGCTGGGATAGAGTTAAGTTTCTTCACTGTAGCTGGTGCAGTGCTGTGTTTTGGACTTAGTAGGAGAATAATACTGATAACACACTAATGTTTTGGTTGTTGCTGTGTAGTGCTGAACTAGTCAAGGACTTTTCCAGCCTCTCATGCTCTGCCGGGTGCACAAGAAGCCGGGAAGGGAGGAGGCACAGCGAAGGGAGCTGATTCAAACTGACCAAAGGTATATTCCATATCATATGACGTCATGCCCGGTATATTAACTGGGGGAGTTGGCCGTGACGGGGGTGGGGGGGGCAATCGCGGCTCGGGAACTGGCAGCGTCGGTTAGCGGGTGGTGAGCGGTTGTATCACTTGCGAGGTTTTGGGTTTGTTTTTTTTTCCTTCCTTTCAGGTTTCATTTCTCTCCCTCATTGTTTTCCTTTTTATTTTATTATATTATCATTACTATTATTGTTATCATAATCATTGTTATTATCATTACCATTACCATTATTACTATTACTATTTCATTTTAATTTGTAAACTGTTCCTGTCTCAACCCAGGAGTTTTCTTACTTTTGCTCTCCCAATTCTCTCCCCCATCCCACAGGGGTGGGGGGAGTGAGCGAGTGGCTGCGTGGTGTTTGGTTGCTGGCTGGGGCTAAACCACGACACCCATCCTGCAGATTCTTTATAATTTTCCAATTGCTTTGGTCTCCTGGCATGGATGAAGATGCTGCTGGTGCGCAGGTGTCCCAGTCATCATTGCTTCTAGTGTTGGCAGTTCTGTAGATGCAGTGGCCTCTCTATTAGGTAAAAATTGCCTTTTATCCTCATCTTACACTGAAATCTTCCCTGTCCTCTACTATTTTTGCCTTTTTTTCTAGCTTTGTAACTAAACACCAAAAATAGGAACATATACTTCTGCACAGACAAGGTAGTTAAACAGGGTTCAAATGTAAATTGCGAGTATTTTGCCTCAGAATGCAGTGCTTGGTAAGGCCACATTCTCTACTTGGATAAATTGGAGTTGCTTATTAGAGCTATTCTGATTTGTGCCAATTCAAGAGATGGTTGATATGATGTGAAAAAAAAGTTCCTGAAATTAGATACAGCATCCTTGAAGACCGATGAAGGAATATATTCCTCGTATTTGGTACAGAGAATTTCTTCATTTAAAATCTCTGCATCTATAAAACTCCTGTCCATGGACACTCTAAAACTGCACATCTCATACTTGTCTATATCAGGAGCATTAATTCCAGATAGGATTGAAGGCTTAAGAATTACCTCTCTAGTGTAACATCTGGATGTTCAAGGGGAAGTATTTATTTAAAAAACATTCATCTAGTAGAGACCTTCAGACTACCAACTTAGAATGAACATTGTTGTATAGACAAACCTGTCCATAAAAATGGAAAAAAATTCCAGATTAATCCAAAATAATTCACTTAAATGAACCTTATACAGGAAAAACATAGAGTCATTAGTAGTTCATTGCCAGAAGGAAGGTATGTATCAAAAGGAGATTTGCAAAGGCCTGTCCTAACACCCACTGTTCTTCAATATATTTATTAAAGTCATGAACAATGAGCTAGATAATACTTTCATTACATTTATAGAGAATATGAATGTAGGAAGGACTGAGAGTGCAACAAAAAGACTCAGATATAGCTTGCTACTGAAAAATAGTCCCATTTTCCTCATGCCACTCTTTTCCTCAGACACAATCATTCATTGAGTGGTTGGAACTAATCGGACCAAAACCCCTGAAAGGATTAGGTTTTCAGCTGTATAATGTAGACTGAGAAGTGACATGACACCTCGCTCAGAACAAGGAATAGGGTGGGAATGTGTGAACAGAGCTGGGGGCGGCTGGATTTTTTCAGCCACAGACATTGTAAAGGGACCCTGCAATTGCAGCCTGATAATACGCTGAAGGCCAGAAACAGAGCTCAAAATAATCTTGACAAATGGGAAATTCACTGAAAATAGGATTAAACAGTATATGGGCAAAGTACTGTACTTAAGTAATATAAATGGCCATTGTAGGTAGATTACAAGATTGCAGTTCCCCCTTTGAAGTTTATTTCCACGCTGACTTCTGAATGCACCATCTTGATTCTGTGCCTCTGTGCTACCTATGCGAATTTTGGGTTGCCTTTCCAGTTTGGTTATGATTAAGTATTGGGGCAAACCAGAGAGAAGGCTGTTCTACAAGTCAGCAAGCTGATACTTAACCTGCTGCCAATGCTTACTGCAGATAACATCTATAGTAATCCTTGTGTCCTACACTTGTTTCACCAGAGCCATCAGTTTCTGCCTTTTCAAACAAGGCAGGCGACAAGACAAACAAAAAATCTGCTCTCACAAGCAAAAATCACAACCTAAATAATATCGTTAGAAGGCTTCATGTCTCTCATGTTGTATATGCACAGTTAAAGCCAACACTGAAGTCTTTCCTCAGTCTTCAAGTAGTCCTTAAGTGGAAACCTTGTGGAAGGGTTCAGCTCACCAGTGATCTCAGTTGCCTTTTCTAGAAATCATTCTCTCTTATATTTAGGCTTTATATTTATTTGTTTTTATAGACAGGCATCCCAAAGATATACCTGCACCCTTCTATACTTCAACAGGGTACAAGGCCTATATAGTTTCCTATATTGCCCCATTACCTTCCCACTACGAATGGAGCAATATTAAGTATATCTAACATGTGCGATTTATTTTCTTAGGCTTTTACCAGAGGGATAATAATTTATTCTCCTAGCATTTAGATTAAAGAAAAGCCTTTTTTTTTCTTTTTTTAAGAATTACCTTCTGATGACATTTAAACTAATGGAATTACACCGGAATATAAACAATACGCAAAAGAAGAGACTTGGGCTCCTAAGCCATGTTTACATAGGCGTCTGAGTGAGGAAACCCTTCTGAGCCGCACACACATCATTCTCCATGGAGCGTGGTTTGTATAAAGCTGTATTGTTCCCTCTTCCAACTCACTCAGAGGGCTTTTTGTGTTTTTGCTGCCTTTTTTCCTCCCCAATCCTATACACAGCCCATTTTTCTCTCTTTATTCTTACTGCCGCTGTGTCCTGCTTCCTTCATTGGCCTCTTTGCAGGATGTAGCAGAGTTCAGACTCCCACCTCTCAGCACACAAACAGTATATCTCTCTTAAACCAGCCTGCAGCCCACAGGAACGCACCGTTACATCAGCCCCAGCCAGGGACTGGGAGCTTCTCTAAACAGATACTGAGACCCTTGGCTTCTGGCAGCAAAGTGAACCACAGGGTGGGGAAGTCCATGGCTCAGCATTTAGGCTATGTCAGCAGTAACTCACACATCCCTAGTTTTACTCTACAGGCATATTAAAAAAACCTCAAAGGAAACACAAAACGTGTAATACTGGATTTAAGTTTGCTTCCAAAAAAACTGTGCTCAACAGCCTATGCTGGAAAAGAGGGAAGGGTCTTTCCCTCCCCAGGTAAGATCAAGGAGTGATGGAACTGAGATGAAGAACGGTTCACAAAATTTAGCTGTTGTTTGGCCCCCATGGTTATTAAATCCATCATTATAACTATTAGATTTTCTTTTGTTCTTTTCTTACTTATTTTGACTATCTGCTGGTAATAATTATATAGCAGGAATAAGAGAGCGAGAGGAACATTTTACCCATATACAATTATGCTACACTTCACCTTCCTCAGATTATATTAATTATAATTCATGGCTTTAGCGAACGACTCTTATAGTTAGAGGGCACTCAAATAAGGAAGAAAAACAAATGTAATCTCTGACTTCAGGGTACTCATGCAAGTCCTGTTAACCCACTGATTAAATGATCTAGCCTTGCATAATTATCCCTGTTACATGAAATGGTAAACAAAGGTAAAATGGTGGCTTTCCTAGTGAGAGCCAGCACAAGGATATCTTATCCATTAATTTTCATTGAAGCTTTAAAGATACTATTTTTAGAATGTTAGTATTTTGCCTTAAGGTTCACAAACTTCAATCACGATAAATTCTTGCATTTGAAATCAATTATGGTGTTTCAGCAAGGGATGAGAGATGACATGTAAGTCCCTCATATTTTAGACTGCCTGGCAGAGTTTGTATCTCATCAGCTGGCTCCAGTTTTATATAATAGTATTTAATAAAACTGAACATTTTCCTTAATAGAAATAAACATATTTTGGTGTTTGTTTAAAGGAATATCTACACAAAAGGTATAATGTAATACAGAACAAATGTCTGATGAACCATTTTTTCCCCCACGCAATATCTCTATCTTCTTGAACCACAATTATCTGGAGTAAGATTCAAAGAGCCTACATAAAAAGGCTACATCACTACAAAGACATTGAACGGGTCTAGTCTCTGGCCCGTGGGCTGACTGGAATGATCTGCCTACAACCATACCCGTATTCCTTCTCTGCCTCCAAACTAGCATTGTCACAACTGACAGAGCAAAGGCTCCAGCTGTAGGTTGACCTTCTTGGGTACTGGGGTATGAGTGGGACTGACGCATACCAGGCACCGAGACTCTTGGTGCTCACACCCATGCCCTGGCCCCATACAGTTGTCAGCTGGAGTGTCTGTGTTCAAGAAAGGGCTTTTATTCACCTGTAACAGATTTATCTAGGTCACTTTTCTTTAGCTACTTACAGGCAATCACTGTGGGGTAGTATCAAAAGCCTCACAGAGGCAAATGACTTGATATTGCTGCTTCTCCTCTGATACTTCTTCCTTTCTATTAAGGAATCTATACTGCTTTGACATGGTCTGACATGGCCTGTTATCTGTCTGGGCTCTTATTTTCACAGCCCTTCCTGATTTTTAAGGGCAGGCACTTGCCCAACCTGCTCCAAAATATTGAATTTAGCTAAGGCACGAACTCAATGTTTAAGGATATTACATGCAGCATATCTACTACTTGCTATGGGACAATGGTGAAAAAATGCTAGCTAACTGACTGATCAGCAAGTAACACCGCAAAGCTTTTCCATTACTAGGGTTGTGTTTTCTTGTATCAGTACTGCCAGTGCTATGTGCCATTGGAAGCATCATTCTTATCTTTTCTCAGTCCATTTTCATGCTTCCACATCTTTAATATTTAATGTTGAGAATGATTCTGTCTCTAAAAATATCTTCACTAATATTAATCTAGAATTGAGTAACTCCTCTAAGTCAGTGCAGCAGTACCTAGGGGAGAAAATGTCTGCTTTTAAATATTTCTAAGAGCTGAATTGCTTTGCAATACCTCTTGATTTCATTGCCTAGTTTTGGAGGCTTTTTGTGTCCCTAGTTGTTTGTATTCGCCTCTCACGTTCTGATTTCACTGTTTAAAGGGCAAGGAAAGTTTACTGAATGGAAAGACCTTGGAGTCTACAATATCAAACAGGGGAGTGATCTCAAAGGAAAACATATTTCATTAAAAAGAAAAAAATAGTTTCCTTGCAAATCCAGCTTGTTTTACCCACCCAGATCTGTCTTTTTGCTGCCTCTGTGGTAACACATGTTTTATATGAATCTATATTAAGATGAATTTTAAGCTACAAATAACTAGATACAGCTATGCAGTAGGAGGGAATTCCTACAAGATGATGTAAAGTTTTTTAAGCAGTAAAATTAAAAATAGCACATAAAACCTGACCAGTAGATTTGGATCTGAACCAAGGCAACACATTTGGGAAACATTATCAAGTTTATCAGGGATAAACATATCACAGAAACCCTGCTTCTGTTTATATGCCATTTATTATTCATTTTTGACATTTCCCTTTTTTCTTCAACCTTTTTTACCCCATAGCAAATATATGTTAGACTTAACTGAAATGTGAGATAAGAGACAGGCCTTTTTACTTTCTTTCCCTACAAGACAAAACCAGATCTGACTAGAAGTAAAAAATATTCTATGAAATATAAGTACAGGAAAAAAAGTTGCCAGAGAAGCACTGACAATAAAGGAGAAATCTGCCTTGCAATAAAACCCAAGAAAAATTAAAATGCCTAACAAGATTAAACTAAGAGCCAAATTCTGTCCTTCCCTATGCTGTCTTCCATTTGATGATGTATAAACAGCACATTACAGACTTCTGCCTCATGCAACTTACCATGTCTGCAATAAAAAGCTTTTTTTTTATGTCTAGGACACCTATATTAATAAGGTTAAACATTTTTGTCCATGATTTTCAGAATGTTTGCATGTCAAAACAATTTATAGTTACCAAGTCTAACTTAGGGAAAAATACAAACAATGAAAGTAAATTCTATCATGGTAAACGACCCAGTCCCTCAACTTTACTCGGACAAATTCTCACTCATATCATCACAATAAACTTTAAATGAGAAAGAGCTGTAACTTTATGTGCTTTTGATCTGTCTGAAATAAAGACAATCATTAAAAGTCGGTTTAAACCTGATCCCAAGTGAGACAAGATTCATGCAGTCTTTCTACTGAATGCAGTTCAAGTTGGAGCTCAACTTAAATTTTAATTCTTTTGTTAGTTGTTTGCCTATCAGTAGTTTGTAATTTTCTTCAAGGATTCAAATACAAAATATCAACGTGTCTTTGAGAGCTGTTGTTGAACAGTGGTTTGTTCTGATGCCGAGATCTCCAGCTGAGGTAAATGCTTATTATTCTTGGCTTGGATGAGCAAAACTTTTGCAGTGGTTTCCGTAGCAGATCTCTCCTCTGTGTGCTCTAGAATACACACCCCCTATCAGCAAACACTCCTCTATCTCAAAGAAAGCAAAAACATTAATGGGCATAAAATGGTGGAGACATTTATTTTAAGATGCAAGCAAACCAGAATACGACAATATATATTATATATGATAATATATTATGATAATAAAAATATATATTATATAGGGTTTATGTATTCTTAGATTTTATTTTAGTAAATGCTGCAGTTTTTGAAAGTAAAGACTTTATTTAGAAGTTATGTGATAGGACTGCTCTGTGATTTTATTAGTTGCTGCATACTGTCACTGATGTAAATGCCTTCTTTTGAGTATCTATCGAATATTTCCTATTGAACAGTTATTTATGGTAATAAAAAATAACTGTGAAGATTCTTGTAATTGCAATGTACAATGAATTTGCAGATTCACACCCAGACATTACTAAGGAAATCTGGGGTAATTTCACTCCTGTGAAGATCACGAAACTAAAGTTTTGGCAAATGTAAGGTAACATGTCTTAAGACATGGTATTTAGAGGATGTTTATTCAAAGTGGATACAGATGGAAGAGACCAGAGAGAGTAAGTCAAAAGGAGTTCCTAGGAACTCAGTAAGGTTGAACTACTGAACCCTCTTGTGGAAATTAGCATCGCTGGTGATGCAGTCAGGTAGCTGAGTGCTACTAGACAGAACAGATGATTTATTAGTGCACATGAAGAAAAAGTTACAACTTGTAAGAATAAAGGGTTTGGTTGGTTGGTTGGGTTTTTTTGGTTTGTTTTCAGGTTATCATTTTGAAGGCTTTCCACAGTGGAAAGACGGGGCATTTCTTGGGAGTGATTCAGTCCACACTAACATAGGACTTGAAGAAAGAATGAGGGTATTTAGTGATCTGTCTTTCCAGTCTTTGGAGGACTGCACATAGGAGGACATAATTTTCTACCTCAGGCAAAGCCCATGGGCTGTTTCAAGCGGCATCCCTTGAAATGCCAACTGAAAATTAAGGTTATAACACCTGCCACCTGTATTTTCAAGATGCCTGTGGCAGGCAGGACTCCAAAGTTTATGCTTCAAACAGCATATCAGGTCAAGATAAACAAAGCTTTAGAAGAATTAATCTACTTCAAATGGAGGCAAAAATATATTTTATAATTTTAAAAGAGATGATAAAAAAATAATGCCATTAAAAAGGTGAGAGGATGTCATTTTAGCAGCACTGAAGCTGGTACACTGACCATCAATTATTTTCATTCTGCTTTCAAGATCAGGGAGGTAAATGACCCATCACTGCAAAGTCTAGAATGCTATCTTTCATTTTTATGCTTCTTGGCCCATGAAGTCAATAAAAGACATCTCAGAGAATTCTTCCAGCAGAAGTTTCTAATACAATTGTGATACAATTGAATGAACACCCCAGGAGAAATGAACTTTCCAAATACACACAAAATCCCAAATCGACTTTCCATATAAGGCAAAAACCCTGCTATTTCATGGGCCCTTTGTTTTATACAGAAATGGCCACCTGTCATGAAAATAATCTGGATTAAATTGAAGCCTATACCTCTCAGAGCTAAAAACCACAAATGTATGCTTGTTAGTCTTTATTTGGCTGATTTTTATTAAGTATGGCATTTCAAATTGTTTTTGGGGTCAGAGAGGACAGACTTTTTTTTTTTAAATTTCAGAAATATGAAAGAACATAGGAATCTCAAACTTTCCAACATGAACAATGACCAGTGGCTTGGGCACCTGTGTCAAACTCTACCAAAATTGTTCTGTCTTTCCTTAGCTCAGTTACACCGTGCCTTTTGATTCAAACTACTTGCATAGTTAATATCTGTAACAGTAAACCCCCAGTTTCTATTGGGAAAATATCTATAATAAGGACTACTCACACTTGTTTGAAAAATAATCTTGTCTCAGAAGTAATATTTTTCAGCAAAATAATTTAAACTAATTTTCAGATAGCATGCATTTGAGTACTCTGGCTGACTTAATGTAACCTACACTGGACTGTATTATTTAAAAATCTGGCCAATTATATGATGAATGACAAAAATAAAGAAAAAATATTGGTCCTAATTGCATATCTCAATTAAAATAATTACAGTTGAACAACATATAATCAGAACAGCGGCTCTCAATGTGAATGTGAAGCCACTGAACAAAAGGAATCTTCATTAGCTTTTTAAGCTTCCAAATTTAATAAAGCTAATGTCACTTTGACAGGCTGTGTAAAACATGTGGCATTCACCCTGTCATTTTAAAACACAGCTGCAAAGAATTAGCTAAGTCAGTGGTTACAAATAATCCTTCATTGTATAAATATCATAGATATTATTATAAATGTAAACCTCAGTATGCATAATACAATATTAATCAGAAAAACAAATACGTACATTTCATCTGATACACGTAACAAAATCTCCACAAAATCCTTTAATGAGGTTGGCTAGGTAACACAACATTTTTTTCTCCAAATTAAAGTTTCATAGAGATGTAATACCTGTTTCAGTCTTATACTGATATATTCATATCTCAGTCACTAGAACCATGTATACCTGTTCCTGGAAGTTCATCTAAGAATTCTAATTCAAGTCCACTGTAAGAAATCTTGTTTGGGAAGGTTTCTATTAAAAAGCCTTTGAGGTCTGATGCTGCATGCTATTTAAGTCTTAGTTTAATAGTTAACGTGCCTAAAATTAAACACAGCTTTGTATGCAATAAAAAAAAAAAGAAAAAGACATGAAATGGATTTTAACTTTTTTTTTTTCCCAGCCACCCTAAACTAAATCAAACACAAAAGATCATGGGACTGCTGTATTTCACTGTCAGACATTTCTTTATTGAGTTTATAAAGACAAATAGGAGCTGCATAGAAAATTCTAGCAGAAAAAATTTAAAATAAAACTATAGCATTCGATTTAGAAATATATTTGAAATTGTCAAATATTAATACTGTTGAAAGATCAGTATAAGACCGCTTTTTTCAATCACCTTCTCAGAAGCATTACCAAAGTGAGGTTCTGCACCCGTCTGTCTGGATTCACTGGGAAGACTGTTTACAAGCGCAGCAGGCAGATGGAGGCTGCACACAGGTGAGCTAAGGTGAGCCTCCTCACATTCCCTCACATGCTGCTTTACGTTACAGGATAAAGATAAAGCCAAGCATTAAAGAGGGAAGTTACAACCTGAGGTGGGCCCTCAGGCAGCAACTGGAGTGGAAACTGAGGCTCTGCACAGTGCTGTGCTGCTGCCACAGAAAGGGAGGTAAGATTAGCAAGAGTCCTTAAGGTTCCTCCTACCATGGCATCCTAAAACTGTGCCTGTAGAGACACGTTTCTTCATTCTGGGTAGAAACCTTTCCTGGTCAAAGCCCTTCAAAAGTTCCCGGTCCATCTAACATGATCTGACCTTTAGACATTGCCATGTCACACAACCCACAGGACAGGGTAATTTCTGAACTGCACAGTGACTGCATCCATGTTAAGTCTCATGCTTTGTCCTCTTTTCATTATGGAAGATCTAAACCAGTTGAGGCCAATCATCTTCTGCTGTCCTCTTCCCACTTTTTGTGTGTCTAGAGAAGATAGACACACTCTTCCACAATTTTCAAGGCAGTAAGAGAGCAGCTGTTTGACACATCACTAAAATCCATGGAAAAGGTCTTTAAACCCTAGGATTTCACTGAACTGAATGCAGAATCAGAATGAGAACAATCACAAGCTGTAATAGCAATTTTGATCCAATCTACATACAAATATTCTAACCTTTAAGTTCTGTCAGCAATTTTAAAATGTCACGAGGAACGTCAAGTTCTTAATACCTAAGTCTACATATTTAATTGTCACAGCCCAAATATCCAAGAGAAGAGAGTTATATTAATTCCAGCTGGACCCCAAATTAAGATCTGTTGAAAAATCATGATAGACCTTCCTCTTAAACTAGGGATTAGCACTTGGTTGGTGTACTTTTTAACTATATACTTACTGAGTTTCTAGAACACCTACTGTACTGTTCACTTTAGTTTTAATTTCAAAGCAGCCAAGCGCAAGAGATCTCTGCAAGATTATCATGTTACATCAGTGATCTGCACCAGCAGAAGACTCAATTTGCTCAGTAAGAAGCAACTTAGGTCAAAAGCGACGACTGAGAAAAGACAAAGGGTATCGTTTACACCCGTGTCGATCAGAAACAGCTCTATTCAAATCAATTAAGTCATATTTGTGTCAAATTGGTGTGAAAGAGTTCTGTTGTTTGCAGAATGTAGATTATATGGAAGTCAGGAATTCATCTTTCTTAGTCTGTAGCAGGAAGCATTACAGACTAGTAAATAAAATACCAGATCTGCTCTATCAGCTTTTTAACCAAAATGGGTTTTACTCTCTTATTGACGAATCAAATTAATGTCACTGTTTCAGCTCACTGGCTCCCATTGTGTTATCTAATCTGCTTCACTGTGTGAATTCATAGATTTTGTAATTTTTGCATTACAGAATTAATCTCAGGCAAAAGAATATAGTAATTCGTGTCCTACTTTTTAAAGAAAAAAAAACACAAACAAAAAACCTCTTCCAACTATTTGCAACTATTAACAAACTTTTGGATATGCAAGATGTTATATTTCTTGACTTTTCATGTTCATAGAATCATGTACTTCTAATAGTCCTACGACACATGCAGTTTTAAAAGCATGTTCCTAACTATACAGCCACAAGATGATTTACAGGAAAGATTTAATTTGGGAATTTTAATTTGGCTTGTTCAGGGATCTGGTTGAAGGATTGCATGGGAGAGAAGAGAAGCCCAGGAGAGCTAGTTTATTTTCAAGGATCACCTCCAAGCTCACCAATGGTCCTTCCTGATAAGCATGAAACGAAGCAAAGACGGCAGGAGGCCTGCATGGATGAACGCAGAGCTCCTGACTAAACTCAGACATAAAGAGGCAGCATGCAGGAAGTGGGAGCAGGAACAAGAGACCCAGGAAGAATATAAAGACACTGTCTGAGCATGCATGGTTGGGGTTAGGAAAGCCAAAGCCCTTCTGATGTTAAATCTGGTGAAGGATGTGAAAGCCAACAAAAAGGGCTTCTACAAGAATATAAGCAGCAAGAGGAAAACTACAGAAAATGTGAGCCTGCTGCTAAATGGGGAATGGAACCTGGTTGCAATGAAGAAAAGGTCAAGGAACTCAGTGCCTTCTTTGCCTCAGTCTTTAATGGTAGGATTTGCCTCTAGGAATCCCAGACCCCTGAGACCAGAGAGAAGGTGTGGAGCAAGGCAAACTTCCTCCTGGCAGAGAAGGATCAGATTAGGGAACATTTAAACAAACTGGACATACGCAAGTCTATGGGACCTGATGGTATACACCACAAATGCTGAGAGAGCTGGCCGATGTCACTGAAGGCTTGTTTATCTTGACTTTAGCAAGGCTTTTGACACTGCCTCCCATAACATCCTCATAGACAAACCGATGAAACATGGATGAGATAAACAGACAGTGACGTATATTGAGAACTGGCTGAACTGCCAGACTCAAAGGGGTTGTGTTTAGCAGCACAAAATCCATCTAGAGGCCAGCCGCTAGTGGTGTATCCCAGTGGTTGGTACTGAGACCAATACAGTTGAACTTCCTCATTAACGACCTGGAGGGTGGGACAGAATGCACCCACAGGAATTTTGCAGATGATACAAAACTGGGAGGAGTTGTTGATACACCAGATGGTTGTGCTGCCATTCAGAGGGACCTTGACAGACTGAGAATTGGACAGACAAGAATCTGTACTAGTTTTGGCGAAAACCAGCTGTGGCATGAAAAAATAGACTCATAGAACTCATAGAATGTCCTGAGTTGGAAGGGATACACAAGGATCATCAAGTCCAACTCCTGTCCCTGCACAGGACAACCCCAAAATTCACACCATGTGTCTGACAGCGTTGTCCAAGTGCTTCTTGAATAGCATCAGGCTTGGTGCCATGACTACCTCTCTGGGCAGCCTGTTCCAGTGCTCCACCACCCTCTGGGTGAAGAACCTTTTCCTAATATCCAACCTAAACCTCCCCTGGCACATCTTCCTGCCATTCCCTTGAGTCCGATCATCGGTCAACAGAGAGAAGAGATCAGCACCTGTCCCTCCTCTTCCCCTTGTGAGGAAGCTGTAAGGCCGTGAAGCTGTAGACCGTGATGAGGCCTGCCCTCAGCCTCCTCTTCTCCAGGCTGAACAAACCGAGTNATGATGCAGTATTTCCCAAATGTGCATCTATCTAGCTGGCACTGTATTTTTGTAGGAATACATTGATTCCATTAAACTTCTCAAGACGTAAATGGGGGAGGGGGAAGACAGATCATTTCATATGAAGAATTTATGTCCTACTTTGTTTAATTCAGAGTAAATGTATGAACGCAAGTCATCTTATATACTACTTATATCTTACTTCCAGTTTAAATTTAGCTGAAATACAACACAGAAAGCAACACAGAGAAGACTTCTTGTTGCTTGGTAAATTTTAGTAGACATGGAAAACATTAGATAATTTTATCTGAGTGATGTGGTCTATCACATACCAGTAAATATCATCTTAGTAACGTAAATATTATACTTATATATAAGATTTAATTTATTACAATATTATTAATATTGTATCATAGTTATACAATATATAATAATATATACTTACATACACTATACAATTATATAAACAGCTTACATAATATAGTAATATTACACAATTATTATATAATTATACTTTAATAAACAATAAGTTATTGAAAGAGCTTATATTTTGTTAATATACCATATTATTAAATTAATTACCAATACAACAATATAGACAAATTATAAATAATATAGAAGCATGCATTATATAATAATATATAGTAATATATTACTATATAAAACAACGTAATATATCTATAATAATATAATAAAATATATTGTTTTATATGTTCTATTATACTCTATGTATAGCAGCAGAAAGCTTAGAAGTAATAAATTATGCTTCAAACCCATTCATTTGCAGCAGCAAATTCTAGTCTTTCAAATACACACCACCCTAAAATATTTTCTATCACCACAAAAGCAGCAAATTTTTTGGCTTTTCTGACCCAAACCAGTCACGCTTATTTATGCACATTCTGAAATGCTGTCATTATGAGGCTTAAATACTTATGATACTACAAATGCATTCTGACATAATGATGAGCCAAAATAAGAATAAACACTGACAAAATGGAGATCAATACTTTGACCATTAGTCTGTATACCTCTTCTTGCTAAAGCAATTAATTTGCACTTACCTTAAGATTAAATGAATCATCGTCTGGTGACCTTATTGATTATAAATGCCACCTGAGATGGCCATCATAGCTAGGATGACTAATGTGAAGATACAGAAGTCACAGAAGGGGATTCACGCCCTCTACTCTGTAAAGCAGTATCAACAATTTCCCCATGTCAAGATGACAGACGAGTGCCAAGAATAATCAGAAAAACCCAGGAATTATTTAAGTGACATGAGGTTATATTGTTATGGCATACAAGTGAAACATTTTAAATGCTTTTTAAATAAACTATAGACTGGATACATAAAGGTGAGCCTACTATATCTCAGATCCAAAACTTTAAATGAGATACTTCTCAACCTGTTTATGTTGTCTCTAAATACAGACAGTCCCAATGTTTACTGTACCAAACTTTTTATTATTTCAAACGAACTTCTGTACAAAAACATCATAGCAGGCAAAGAAATTCAGTGACTTCAGCAAACATCGCATAACAACTCGCAGAATGCTTTAAGGTTTACATTTTTATTATACAAGTGGCAAACAGCTTTCCTTTGGGCTACTTTAAGACTTCATTGTTGGACAAATAATCACAGGTAAAGCATGTATTAACTTCATTTGCCAAAGCTCAACAGAATGACCTGTCCTCCACCTACATCTTCCTAACTGGAAGTGACTATGAACAAAGCAGGACTTCCCCTAATATACATTTGTAAATGTCCCCCCATTAAAAATGGAGTTTGTAAACAGTGGATTTACTACTGTGTAAAAGGAGTGTGATCACTGACTCCAGAAAACTAAAAAAAACTAGCATGATTTCTAATTCTGTTCCTGACAACACAGCGATCTGCTGCAACAACTGCAGATGAGTGACATGAACTCTGGAGTTGTGGTGCTGTCCAGTATCACAACACATATAACGTTGGTGGCTATGGGTTCTGATCAGGCTTGAGAAACCTCATAGTGGTCGTACTGCTCAGAAATAAACTCTAAGGCAATTCCTTCTCCAAAAACCTCATATTAATACTGTTTAAGGACTGAGTTCAACAACTGAATTTGTCACAGTGCAGCCGAGTTTCAGCAGACCAAATGAATCTTCAAAGTCGTAAGGTAATGTTTTTAGAAGTGATATGCGTGAAAATTCCAGTGAGAGCACACAAACCCTGATTTACGTACACAAGAATAAGCAAATACAAATCTGAATCTGTGCACAAGCACTGGAGTTTTCACACATACATGCAAGCAAAGTACACAAAATCAAACACCTTTTCAGAGCGTGAACTCTGCAAGAATATGTACAGCAACTGCAGACCATCCAGAAGACACACTTAAAAGAGCATGAACACTTTGCTGCTTTTGGCAAAGTACTTCTATTCCATTTACTAGAAAAATTACACAACAGTAAGAACAAACAACTCGGCAAGGAACTCAACTCCTTGAAGCATCAATCACATCTCAAAAACCAATGAAGAGCAGTCAACATATATATTTCTGTGTTGATTCTGAATCATCTAATGAATCATACTATCAAGGAATTAGATGAAGTGCCTAAGAACAGCTCAACTCTTAAAACTTACTTATATCATCCCATGTCTGATGAGGCCAATTTGACACTAGGGAAGTTTGCTGCTACAGAAGTGAGTTCTGCTTTATACCGGTTTACATCAGTAAAACTGCTTATCAGATAGAGCTGTCTGAGAGATAATGTTCATCATGATATATTTACTCTGACAAACCCTTTCTAGTTAAGTCAGGCTTTAGTATTTTCCCTTTCCTTTCTAAATCTAATAAAATTATACAGAATTTTAAAAATCTAGCAATGGTCTTAAAACACATTTTCTGATTATTTATATTGAATCTGAAAAAGGATATTAATTTCCTCAATGGTTGAAATGTACGAATTATACTTAATAAAAGAGGTAAAATGACCTCTTTGCAATACAGTTTTGGATGTCAGCCAGCACATAATCCTTCAATTTAGGTGGATCTCCACTTATTACAGGAAAGACAATGTATTTTATGAGAGTGATGAACATTCAGGTATCCTCCTATTTATACAAGTTTGATGAGATCCTAAAACCAACTGACTAAAAACCTGTGTACATGATCTTAAAACATATCCAATGATTTTTACTTTCTCTTAAATATAAGCTTTCTCCTTCTTTAGAGTTCCTCTTCTGTGCTATCTTTGACATTTCAGTTTATTTGATTTCCATTTTGTCTTCACTACTTCTCGGATAGAGAAGGTGTTTAAGGATTAAAATGCACAGATAAACTGTCGTAGCTGAAGTATCTAAGTAAAAAAGTATTTTAAAAGTAAAAAGATAAATGGTAGCATAAAAACTTAGGCTGTACTATATAAAAGTCAGTCAGGTTATGAACAGATTCATATATTTTAGCAATGTGAAGATGATGGTTATGTAAATACACACAAGTATTAACATCAAACTGTATTAAATTATGTAAACATACACATCTTCTGTGATCAATACAAACATCTACTTGTCTCAGGATACTACTGCAGCATAGCTCGAATTTGTTTTGAAGTAGATTCATCATTCAGGTGTTTTGTAGTGAACCTAGAAATTACAAGTTAAAACAATATTTTATAAAATGAAGAAGGATTAGAAAAGACTGAAAACCAGAGTGCCTCTTTTTGAAATCAGTGCAGTTCAATTACACAAAGGAGGAACTTACATGTTCCTCTAGTCACTGATCGCTGGAATTTTACTGCTAATGGTCTGGTTTCTTTATCTTCTAAATATCTCTTGCAATAAATTATTCCCTGTTAACAGGTGAAGAATTGTGGATAAATCTTGGCTGAATACTGTTTGCCATCCGTCTATTTCATTGTCATAATTCTGAGTCGAAATTATCTTTTTTTTTCCAGTTAAAAGCCTCAAAAGAAGTAAAAAACATGGAAAGACGCAAGAAATGAGGTAAATACTAAAAGGATTTAGGAATCTTGAATTTTTGCATAATCTATAAGCCTAATTTTAAGCAGCTTTCTTAAATATTGTGTACATTTATATCTTACAATGTACCATCACACAGAGGGTTTTCTATTTTTTTTTT
>VZTV01060048.1:363-16266 GCA_013400875.1 Anhinga rufa
ACATAGCATAAGCTACAGGGTTTGTCAGCGTGTTTGAGTTACGACAGCAGAAGTAGAGAATTGGGAACAGAGAGTTTGCTTGGGAAAAATTTTGTGTACAAAGGGATCCATCTTCATATTCTGCAAAAATTTTCCAAAAAAAGGAACTCATTCAGGAGTTGGGGATGAGGTAAACATGTGCTCCCTCTGGTGTGTCATATCGCTATTCCCATACTATGATCATAACTTTCCTACTGTAGGAAAGAGAGATGATTATCAGGGGCTTTACATAAGGGAAGAAGATTGCTTGCCCTTCCGTGTGTTGAGTAACAAAATGTCCACATAATAGGTGATGGGATGAACTGAGTTTAAGTTTTGAAGAGTTGTTACTGGTATATTATATTAGTAATTTCTCTTCTATCTAACATACAAGTATTTTCTATAAAAGTTCTTATTTTTGATGGAACTTTAGAATTAGTATACTAAATAATAAAACACTTTGCATGCCACATGTGTGGGTCACTGATTATGTAATAATACACAAACAGCTAACAGACCCAGGAACAAATGTTCAAAATTTTGTATCACATCCCACACACATTATTTGTATCTGATATTTTGTGAATTGCAGTCATAACAAAAATGTGGGGATCTTGTCCAAATACTGTCATTTTGCCTTTTCATCCTGTAATATTCTTGGAATATGTCTAAGTGGCTGCACCACATTTCTCATTTTTCATATTTGTGATCATCCAAATATTTTGTCTGTTCGTGATTATCCTGTGGTTGCTTTGGGGAGTCAGAAAACTGAAATGAATCTACCAGTTCCCCAGTTATGCTAAAGTTCATACTGAGTATCACTGTTGCACCTACTTTCTGGGGCTTTGTCTGTATTCTATCAGTTTCTTCCCAAATTTTGGCAACCATGCAAGCCAAGGGCAGTATTAGCATCCACATTCTCATTTAGAAAATTTTCATCTTTGAGTTTTTTCACATACAACTTTTTCTTAATTGACTGTCAAATAAGGATGCTACAAGGTCACTATTGTTTCCTCTGTTTACTTACTAGTCCAGCTAGCCTCTCAAAGGAATGGATTACTAATACAAATATTGTTGATAAGAATTGCTTTTGTGTTTCTTTTTGTATAATACAAAATCTCCAAAGTCTAATTTTACCTTTTTTTATTTTTCTGCTGTAGACCTTACCAGTCTAAGCTGATATGACTTTTCACCCAAAGGGGCTCTTCAGTTCTTTATCTTTAATTCACTACTCTCTAAGATTTTAAGAGCAAAGTGTGATCAACTATGGGCAAGACCTTTATCCACAATCACACTCCAGTAATTAAAACCCAGATACTAACTTCCTTTCTTACCACTGACAGTTATGGAAGTTTCTCCTCCATCACAAGACTGCCCATTGAGAGTTGAAGGGACTGAACACTGATGTAATTTCTGGTTTAGCAAGCCAACTATGAAATAAACAAAGCTTTTAATGAGTTGAGATTGTCATAATGTTCACCTGAGTCATTCCTGAGAAGAGAAAGAGTCTGTCTTAAACTGAGATATTTGATTTCATATGTGGACTCCTTATGTAACTCCTAGAAAGCTCTGAAAACCCAATCTTGGAACAAAAGGGAAAAGCTGTGTTTTAAAGGCAGACTCTCTGACATAATATATTTGTTTGTACCTTGATCTCTATGCAGACCCTACAAACCAGGAGATGTGCTAGGGGCAGCTGAATTCTAATTCCAGATTGCTAGTCATATCTAGCCAAAATACTGTCTTACTTATCTTTTTCACGGTGGTCTAATCTGATTGATCTCTGCTTCTCTAAAATATTTCTAGTTGTCTACACCCAATGGGAAATTACACTTTGTTCAGTTTTAGGTTGTACCATATAGTTCAAGATAGTTCCTTTCTCTTCAAATATTGCTTACATGACAGAATTACCGTATTATGAATAGGAAATGTTGCAAGTTTACTGTTGCTGTTGTCCATTGCCTACTCTTTGGTAAAGATGTTTTGTTTATGTGTCTTCTAGGAGATTCCTAGAGAGCTTATACTTTTATCTGTAAAATAGGCAATAACAGAAGATGGAAATAGTTAGGTTGAACGGACCACAATATTATCCTGGAAGGAGATACGAAGGTAGCAGTTGTTTCAGGTATTGAATGGTACTTCTTCCTGCCCCTCATGCTCACCTAGAAGAACCTGAGGCACAGTCTTCGTTTATTTGAAGATTTATTTATTGATTACTCAATTATCAATGTATCTTGACAAAATATAAATGTATACATTGTTGTTTAATGAATTTCTCTCACTGTTCGACTCAGTAAGGTTTCTCATATTTCAAACCCACTGAGCCTGTCACCAAACAGGACCTCCAAAACTTATAGTGTCCCGTTCGGTTAAAAGTCTCCATTAACTGTCAAAAATTTATACTAGGTACAACATCCCTGTTTAATGATGGCCAGATGAGACTGCTTTGAATTTAATACCCAGGAAGAGTGTTCTGTGCAAATGCTTTCTCAATAATGAGAAATTATCAGGTAGCTCAAGAAACGAGCATCACACTGATAGCATTAAGGGCTTTGCCAGGTTACACTGGCTATGGGCCATCTTCATTAGTAGTGCCAGTGAGTTCAAAATTCTATTTCCATCAAGACCCTCCAGTAAGTTCAGAAAAGATAACTTCATAAAAGTGTGTATGATTATGAACTAAGCTCAATATAGTAAGCTATAGTACAGGTAAAATAATTCTCATGTTTAAATACTTATGTTCAGGTTTTGCATGTGTTGCATTGTTTTCATGCTACCACAAGAGTTAAAACCCTGATTTTTATTTCTGCTGTGCTCAGATTATCACTGGCAAATATTTTAATGCAATAGTTTAAGTAAATGCCTACACTAGCATTTTTAAATCAAAAATACTTAAATTGTTTAGTATAAAGCATTCAAATCTTCGTAGTGCTTCATGCAGACAAATGATTTAGGATTGGAATTTTGAAAATAACTATTGGAGAGTTGGTGATACAATTACCATTGAATTTTGATGAAGCTGGACAGCCTGTTTTTCTGAGATGACTGTAAGATATTTTTCTTCATGATATTCTTCTTACATTTTCAAGGAACTTTTATTTGAAAGATCCAGCTTGTTCCTAGTGCCTCCTGAATTTAGATTGTCAGTAATTCGTTTAATTCCTTTAAAGTGAAATGAAATTAAGTTCAAAAATCTCTTCCACTTTCCTTACTTTACTCAGAACAACTAGTTTTCTTCATGTTTAGAACTGTTTTCTGACAAAAAAAAAAAAAAGTCAAAATTAAAGAACTTGGCTTCTTCCACTTCAGGCTCCTGACTCAAAGGAAAGCTTGCAGTAAGTCTCCTTTTCTAGTATGTGTGTAGCAATGCCTGAAAACCTGGAAAATATCCCATCAAGTGACAATGAACCAGAGCCAGGAATAAATTGAGGAGTTAGTTATGGTACGTAGAATCGTGTTATTGACCACTGTGTGTATTATGTACATTAGCAGTGCCAGGACAGGCTATAGGTCTTACTACAATCTCAGAAAGTATCATACTGTTGCTACAGCATTCAGACATCTGTGTTTAACCCTAAGAGATCTAAGCTTTGTACCATCTTCTTCCTGCAGAAATAGTCTTCTGGCGCTTCGTCTCTTTAGTGATACAAATTCCTGTAGAGAAAATAATTTTTAAGATAAGATCATTTTTATCAATTATTATTTCAGTTGTTAAAACCACACAGCTGTCCACACAGTGGCATATGTGACAAGTTTCTCAGCCTAGCAATAAAAAACAAATGCTGCTATTTGCTGTGATACTGAATGTGTTTTAGTCCACAGAATACTGCACACAGGTTTTTGTCATGTGAGCAGATTTCCATTTTTGCTAGCGAAACTTAATATTGTTGTCAATAAGGTCATGTGTACCCTAGCAACTTGCTGTCAATAAGGTCATGTGTACCCTAGCAACTTGCTACGGACTGCCACAAAATTTTCTAGCTGTTGTCAGAAAGGCCTCAGTTTAAAAATATTTCTGCCCTGTCCTAGGTTACTGCATGCATGTTGCCTTATGATATTCAGATATTTCCTGAAAACACAGTTCTGTGCAACTTTTCCTCTTTTTCTTTTCTGAGACCTGTTTACCATTTCACAGTGAAACATTATGCATATTTAAATTGTTTTAAATTAAATTCATATAATACTTGAGATAAGGACAATTTTACCTATTTGATGATGGTATCTCAAGACAACCTGATAACTTTATTTGAAAAATTAGTATGTGCAACCAAAACAGAGATCCTTCAGTTTATCTTGGGATTCCAGCCCATTGTTTTCTATTAATTTTCATTATCAGTCCAAGTTACATGAAAGTGTAGTGAGGGCCTCAGTGATACTTGAAATTACAAGTGACTGTATTACTGCTCTCATTGGTGTATATTAGAAGTTTAGGATTTTAGATTAACCTTCATATATGTTTTCTTCTCACCAAGCCAGAATGAACAGATATTATCAAGGCTATGGATGTCAAAAAGTAGAGGGATGCAGGGAAAAGCGAGCCCTGGCTGGTAGTTAGTGCCTATCACAGCAATGAGTTGATGTCAGTATAAAGCAGAGATCAGAATAGCACGTGCAAGCAGCTTAGTGCATATTCATCTTTTGGACAGATGATCAAAGAATTAGAAAGGAAAAAGACAGGTATCTGTGACAGAGGAGAGTGTAGGAAAACTCATACTACAAATGGGAAAAATTGCAGGTAAGCAGGCTGTGGAACTAGATCCCATACACCCACATCTCCCGTAGCAAAGGAAGACGTCCAATCTTCTTTGCATTCCTCTGAGCAGTTGCATTATCTGTTCACCAAAATTTCCCTGTATACTTGTCTCTCTCCCTGTTCTGTGTTTTTGACCTTTACTTGTCTGATTGTGTCTAAATTTAGATGAGAAATTTTTGAGAAGCAGAGATGATCAGTGTTAACTTGTTCCCTAGAGGTGCCAGGAATACTTGCAGTTACTGTGATATAATTAAAGCCAAAAGGGAAAGAGTCTTTGTTTTTCAATGTGCTCTGAAAATAGTGGCTAATTCAAGTTGTACTTATATATTTTGGAATTTTGTGGGGTAGGAGAACAGGGTTGGTGATTGAGTTTGGTCTGCCAGGATAAGGGATAAGGGGCCAGTTCGTAAAACTGGATCTGAGCCTGGATTTCAAACACTCCTAGCATTTGACATGTGATTATCGCTCTTTGGAATTAGGTTTAACAGCACTGAGGAAAGAGATTAATGTGAAGCCAACATCAAGTATGCTGAACTCTGGTCATTGAAAATACCATTGCTAATATTACTATAAGTGTATTTCCAGTAGAACATCACAGCTTTGTTTATCAAATGCAGACTTAGCCAAATTATTATCAGCTGCTAGAGATGGGTACAAAGGATGCACTGTCAAGTCTCTACTTTAATTTCCAAATTTGGGCCGTTCTTTCCATGATGTAACATACTTATCTATTATATAGATATTCTCAAATGTGGAATAATTAATAATACAGAATTTTATGCATATAGCAAAATAGGGGTGCCTTTGTTTAATGATTGTTGCTTTAACCAAAACAATTTAGTCATAAATTTTCTTGTGCTTTCTTTAGTTAGCTTAGCATGAGCTAGTCGGAGACAGCACAGAAGGCAAAATGGACCAGTGGGCTGACCAAAAATTGGTAATACAATGCTGTGTCCTATTACTAGGGTAATTATTGCTAATACTATTTTTAGCTATTATGTAATTTCTATTGTTATTTCCTGTAATGAGAGAATTCCTAGCGGTTTGAAACACAAATGGCAAACCTAAACCAAAATCTCCTTTGATGCGTATACTGAATGTTTTTCAATCAGAAACCACACAGCAAACACACCTGTTCCGTTTTATATGCATAGGAAAGAAGCAAAACATAGACATGATATGCCAGTAAAAGTGGTCCCACATATCACTCATTGGTGCTAAAACTTGAGAAAGTAATGCTACTTAGAACTATTACCTTTATTCCTCTTAAAAGAACTTGGTAGGTAACAAAACCACTTAATTTTTGGTAGACTGCCAATATGTAGTTAAAACAAACTTGAGCTTTTCCGCATTAAGTGAAGGTGTTCCTTTTAAAGACATAAGCACAGTAACACTGTACACTAGACACTGTAAGAAGAAATATTCATATAGCCCTTGGAAAAGGTGACAACTAAAACACTATGTAGGATTTCTTGCAAAATGGGAAGTGATCATTATCAAACTCTGGTTTGCAAGCCTTGAAGAGAATGGGAGAGGAGAGAGAAACCTATAGTCCTTTCTGAGAACAAACATGGATAGTGGTTGCAAAGGGAGATGTGTACTTAGGAAACAAACCCTCATATTGGCCAACATCTGAATTATTCACTGCTGGATTAAAAACAAATGCTAATAAGGTACAAAATACTTTTTTCTTAAATTAGGCGTGTTGTCCTGAATTTCTGTATAAAATACAAAATCCAGGCCTTTATGGGAGGGCATGTACAAATACAACACATGCATAATAAAAAAAGTATAAAGTTAATCCTAAAACTGCTAGCCCTTGCCTTGTTACACAAGGTAGCATTAAATGAGGAGGAGAGAGGGACAGAGGAGTGAGTTGATCTAGAGTTGGCAGGACAGCAGCCAGGCAAATGGAGAAAATGGGAAATTAATTTTTACATACAAAACTTGAAAAAGGCTGCCATGATGTTTGGTATTGCTTAGGGTAGCAGAGAGCTTAGAAGAATGAAAGACTAAAAAGCTCAAGCCCAGGATGGACAGAAATTGCAGACTGCATTTTTATCTAGGGTTGATGTGTTTGAATTATGTTGCCAGAGCACGGCAACCTTTTCTTCTGAAGGAAAAGACTGAGGACAAACTTGGAGGTGGAAAAACATGTGTGATCTGCATTAAGTTCACCATTTTAGTAGATGTTATTTAACTTAATACTTTGTTACTCTGAAAGGGAAAAGAAGATTGTCATGAGAACAACAGATTATTAAAGGCATTGCCAGAAGTACATTCTGGATGGATGAAATGACAGCTTGTGTGTGCAGCAGAGGAGTTGTTGCCCTGGGATGGTGGCCTAGAACTACTGAAAATGTGCAACACAGTATGAATGCTTGGAAATGGTTAATCAGCATGCAAGTGTCTGCAGCTGCAAATGGCTCTGGTCAGCTGAGGGCAGGAACTGGCTGCTAGCTGAGCCTGGCAGCAGTGGGGAGGGGGAGGGCTACTAGTCTCCACAAAGTCAGGCCTTAAATCCTTAAAAAAGGATAGGCCTTAAACTGAACTAACACAGTAGAAGAGAAACATGCCTAATGCATCCTGAAACACACTCTTCATGCCAGGTGGGGTTTACTCCTACTTGTCCTGGGTGCCCTCTCAGAAGAGCAGGGGGTTCTGGGCCCAGGCGTGCCTGGTGCACAGCCCAGCTGGAGTGGCACCTGTGCCCGTATAGGGGCTGGGGTGGGGCTGTGCTGCGCCGAGAAGGAATGGCAGCGATAGCTCTGCCTGTGACTCTGCCTTTGTTCATGCCTGGGCAGGTGAAAGGTGCTGGACTCTGGCAAGAGCAGTTCTCAGTACCTGCAGGAAAGGTGAGGCTGTGGGGCAGAACTCAGTTACCAGGAGAACTCCTTTTCATTGGGAGGGAGAGGGGACAAGAAACTAGTCTCCAGGCTCTCCTCAGCTGGGTGTGAAGCTGAAAACATATTTGGGATGTCTGGGGACTGTGGCTCTTGAGGCATGGCCCAGTGACCGAACTGGATGGTGTGAGGAGCCACTGAATGGGAAGCAGCAAAGGTCTGCTTTGGCTAGGAGCTGAGGCCAGTCATGGGAGGGCTTCCTGCATCCCGGTAAGGACTCCTGCTTGCAGGAGTTCCCCTGGTGCAGCAGGACTCCTCTGCACCTTGACTGAGAAGGGAGCAGAAGCTGACATGTTGCCAGAGCATGTGGGGTGTAACCCAGTGCTCTAAATGTGATTTTGCCCAAGGAGGTCCCAAAAGGTAAGTGAGTTTGGCATATAGAGTTTGGAGGGCAGCGTTGGAAGTTTTGATATGATGGTGTAATTCCAAGAATTACTGTCCTCTAGAAACTGCTAAAACATGAGGGGCTTTTGAACAGTAAGAGTTCAGTATGCTGCAGTCTTTTAGCATGGTATTTTGGGAATATGGTGTTGATGTGCTTGAGGGTATGTTCTGTTCTGGCTGGTTTGTCTACAGCCTGGGTTGGGATGATATTCAGAGTTGTCTTTCATGTTAAAGGACCTACTACATAAAATGAAGGAATTCCCTTGTGATTTTTTTGTGTGCTGTTTAGCACGTTACCTTCATCTTGTTTTATAGGGAGCTCTGAAGTATGTGATGTGAGACTCGAATGCTGCAATCCAGGTGATGAACTCAGCCCTGAGAAGGGAGTTTTCTACTTACTATTCAAATAGTTGTTCTAAGACCAGCTGCATGGCTTGGTGGTTAGTGTTTGAGGTGTGTTGGACTGCTCTCTCAGAGTACATTTTATGCAGAGTTGTTAAGCATGTGGATACTGTCCTGCTTGAACTGATCTCTGTCAACTCTGAGGTAAATTCAAAGGTGTTTTCCCTTCCTTTAAGTGATAACACCTAGAGCTTTACAAAGCCCTAGCAAAAACTGCTAATAGGCTATAGAAATAGAAGCAAGCCAAAAGATGGCTGCAGCTGTTGTTTACCACATTACACATTTTGGTTCCATATGTCCCTCTGTGGAAAAGAAGTGCTTCAGAATAAGCAAATAAAAATTACACGAATTTGAAAAAAATAAGTACAGCTAACCCACCTTCAGCATCTAAGTTTTACATTACAACAGAGCTTTTCTGCATCCAATCCCAACTCCCCAAAGGATTTAGTGTAGATCAGAAATACCTCTGAGCCTAATCATGTCAGTGGAGTTCTTCCACAGAAAAATAAAATACCAAATCTGCACATATGCTGAACGTGTTGAAGTTGTGTAGAATAAAAAAAAGTTTGGACATTGTGTTAATCTGATGGAGAATATTTTGATGTTGTAATTTGCTTTAAAAGCATGTGTAAGTAATTGCTACATGAGGCACTGAAGTCAGTCTGACTGTTTACAGATGCAAATATTCCCATCTCCCAACCAAGGATTCCCGATTCATTTTGCATTACAGTGTGTTCTAAAGCACTGATAGGTACTCAGCTTTTTCCTGTTGTTAACCATGTCTTTTGTTTTATCTGAAAAATTTTCATGCTTCTGTTGTCTTAGAAAAGATTTTTGTTTTGCTTTTGTTTTTTTAATTCTATTACCATTATGAACAAGTCCCCTGTGCTCAGAAGAAGGGATAAGATGTTCCTCTCTATTCTGATCATGGGAATAGTATACGTGCATGCTTTGCATTTCATGCATTACAGAATCACAGGATGGCAGGGGTTGGGAGGGACCTCCAGAGATCATCTTGTCCAACCCCCCTGTGTGAGCAGGCACACCTAGAGCAGGGGGCACAGGACCGCGTCCAGGTGGGGTGTGAATGTCTCCAGGGAAGGAGACTCCACAGCCTCTCTGGGCAGCCTGNCCCAGGTGTCTCAGCCTTTCCTCATAAGAGAGATGCTCCAGTCCCCTGATTGTCTTGGTAGCTCTCTGCTGGACTCTCTCCAGTAGTTCCCTGTCCTGAACTGGGGGGCCCAGAACTGGAGACAGCATTCCAAGTGTGGTCTCACCAGGGCAGAGCAGAGGGGCAGGATGACCTCCCTCGACCTGCTGGCCACACTTTTTTTAATGCACCCCAGGATACCATTGGCCTTCTTGTCCCCGAGGGCCCAGCGCTGGCTCAGGGGCACTGGCTGCCCACCAGCACTCCCAGGGCCTTCTCAGCAGAGCCGCTTTTCAGCAGGTCAGCCCCCAACCTGTACTGGTGCCTGGGGTTGTTCCTCCCCAGGTGCAGGACCTTGCACTTGCTCTTGTTGAATTCCATGAGGTTCCCCTCGGCCCAGCTCTCCAGCCTGCCCAGGGCTCGCTGGATGGCAGCACAGCCTTCTGATGGATCAGCCACTCCTCCCAGCTTGGTATCGTCAGCAAACTTGCTGAGGGTACACTCTGTCCCTTCATCCAGGTCATTGATGAATATGTTGAATAGGACTGGGAACACCGCTAGTTACAGGTCTCCAACCAGACTCTGCGCTGTTGATCACAACCCCCTGATGTCTGCTGTTAAGCCAGTTCTCTATCCACCTCACTGTCTACTCATCCAACCCACACTTCCTTAGCTTGTCTGTATGTATGCATATGATGTGCCAACTGAGGCAGGATCTTTTTACATGTTGTTGCCTGTCCAAACAGCTCATACTAGAAACCGTGATATGACTTAGTATGTGGGAACTGAAGAAACTCCCTATAGGTTGCAGGTGAATGCCATATAGGTGGCTGTTCTGGGAGACATGGAGTAGGATGAAATCTGCTGTTAGCCCTCTTTCTCTATGCAATAGGATGAGTATATAATATCAAACCACTTTAAAAAGATCCCTCAGCTACTGTAGCAATAACTTCAGATAAGCCTACCATCTTAAATGAGATGGATCTTTCTTTGCTTTACCACAGTACTTTTGGATATAGCTGACCCTCAGAAGGGATCAGTCGCTCTACTCTTAAGTGATATTGTAGCCAACCGGTGCATTTCTCTGTGATTACATGAATATAAACAGCATATATTGGATATTACAGTACTTAGTTTGACTTATAACTAACTACCTTGAATAGTACTGTCAACAATAAAAATATTTTGAATTCTCCATTTTCTTGGCACATTGTTTGACAGGTCTATTTCTTTGCTGTCATAGGTAGCAAAATCCAGGAAAACATGCAGCTGAGCAGCTATCATGTATATGGGACTAGGAAAAGAGCTATTTTTAGTTCCTTTGGTTTTTTACTCTGGTTCCTATATTCTTTTTGGGATGTGGGGTGGTAGTGTGTGAAATTATGGCCTGCTTAACTCTTTGGCAAAGCTCACCCTGAGTTCAGCAAAGCAGAGATTTCATCCCTTATGAATGTTATCATATCTGTTAAATTGCATTTGAGCTTTGGTCACATGGAAACCAATACTTGCTGTTATTATTAAAGTTGCTTTAACAGCGTACTTTGGAACCATGTTTCTGTCCTCTCTGGATTTACCATCATAATTTCCAAAATACTGTGTTTTGGAAAAAGAACAAAAATAATATGTGTTAATAACCATGGGATGAAGGGAAACTTCAGCTGGGTTTGAAAATGACACCATAGATCGCTTTTAATTCTGTGGATTTATGATTTCACAAAAGAAATTATGAGACAGTGTTTATTAAAAGTAGTAATCAAGATGAATATATGATGCAGGAATTATTTTCTTGCAGAGTCAGTTAGTTTGATTGTAGCTTTTCACTAATGCAGCAACTATAGAAACTACTTTGTACTTCATATGCAGTGTGTTCTGGTTATCTGTAAAATACATACAAAGCTTTTATGTCAAAGCATTCAGCAGTCTGCATGGCCAAAGGAGTGACCCTGAGATCTTGCTCAGGTGAGTTACGTTTACTGTGTTAAGCAGGGCTCAATCCTTCAAGCCTTACTTATAGAGACATAGCTCAAAATAAACTAGTGTAAAGTCATAATTTATAATACAGCCTACAGAATTTTCCCAGTTATCTCTGGAACTATTTATAAGTAAAACATATATTCCTAGATGTCAGGTCAATATTTCATGGTATGAGGTATATTAAATTCATTACTTTGTATAATAAGCAATTGCCCCTAGGTAAGTGGACGCCTTGACTCAGGCCAAGCTGCCAAGGGAGGATGCAGGTCTGTAGACCCAGAGCTGCGGGGACGTGTGGGGCTCCTCTCTGAGGCTGGACAGACAGTGTCCTTGCCTGTCAGAGGTGGATGCTGGTGGAGAGTCTGTGTTACCCAGTAAAGAAGCAGCAGATATTGGGGTGGTTAAAGTCTCCCATGAGTACCAGGGCCTATGAATGTGAGCCATCTTCCAGTTGTCCGAAGAAGGCCTCATCTACTCCCACCACAATGTTGCCCATGTTGGTCGGCCTGCTAATTCTGACCCATAGATGGTCAGCTGGCTCATTGTAGGCTCAAGGCAGAGCTCCGTGCATCACTGCTGCTCTCTCACATGAAGGGCAACTCCCACTCTTCACCTTCCTGGCTTGTCATCCCTAAAGAGCCTGTATCCATCCATCACAGCACTCCAGTTCTGCGAGCTATCCCACTGTATCTCCCTGATACCAAAGAGATTGTAGCCCTGCAGCTGCCTGCAGACCTCTAATTCTTCCTCTCTTTTTCTCAAGCTGTATGTGAGTGCACAGGCACTTCAAGGAGGCATCCAGCTGTGTTGATATCCCAGAAAAAGTACCATAGTATGTCAGCATTGCTCTTGGTGTCACTGAAAATTTTAAGTTGGACAACTCTAGTATTAGAAAATGGAGGTTGGCCAAGTGCATAGGATAGGAACCTGTTCCTGAAGCGATGTTCAGTACAGGGCAGTTCTTTGCTTCTAGTATTGCCTCTTAGAGTGAGCAGAATTATTTATAGCTAAAGAGAAACATAAGCAAGGCTATGTTTGCTTTCCTGAAGTCCCATGCTGTGAGATACCTACCTGGATAAGTAACGCAACTCAAAGATTTTCTCTTGTTTCATGATTCAGTGCAGGGTTAGACTTGATGGATCCCTCCAGTCCAGTTACAGACCAGCCGAGCAGTTTGAATCCAAGAAATTCTTTAAAAGCATAGAGAAATTCAGAGCTGTTGTCCTGGTTCAAGCCAAACTCTAGTGAAGCCATGTGATGTCACTTACACCATTTTATGGCAAAGAAATTCGGCATTCCAAATATTTTACGAAGCTAGTTACTGTTTAGGTAAGTTTGACAGGCTATGCAATGTGACATATGTCCTGTTCTAGCTTGGTTGCCAACGTGGTTTGCCAGCAACATTTTTACTGTGGGAGCAAGACACGCAATACTTTCAAACTCAGTTTTGCCAGTATTTCTCTACCTCAGACCCTTCAGACAGATTTTTCATATGGTTTGCATTGAAAAATCATTTGCATTACATTTCATATGGTTTGCAATACATATCCTTCATTGCTGTGTATTTGGACGTCGCTTTGTATTGGTCAGTCCTAGGGTTCCACTTAAGCTTTCTAGTCTGTCCTTGCAATGTGTCACAGATAAAACTGCTACATCAAGACACCACAAAAATGCTTCTGTGTCTTTGACATCTGTGCTCTGCATGCCAGAAAGAACCATTTATTTAATTTACATTTTTTCCTTTTGAATATCCGTTATTTAGAATGTAGAAACAGTAGCACATCTTCCTTTTAATTCTGGCTTTGATAAAGTTAAAAACATTGCTTCTGAAGGGACTGAGGCTCTGTTCTTTGGAAAGAATTTTGCATTTTTCATGCACAAAGCAGCTAGTTCTTATACAGGGAAAAAGCCTTGTTTGTTATAAATACTGTAAGAGCTGGAGTTATGTCAGCTGTTGTCACCTCTGTGAAGGGTGATGCAGTAGCAAGGATCCACAAGGTATATAAATGAGTTGGGAGGAGGTAGTGGAGTGGCATTCTTCGTTGGCTTGTTTTTTGTTCTGGGGTTTTGGTTTTTGTTGTTTGTTGTTTTGGGTTTTTTTCTCCCCAGATATGGCCCCTCTGCTGACAATGAAAAGCAAAAAGGATATTCCTAGTGGTTATGAGCCCCACTAGTTAACACCTCAATTGGTACTATAGTGTGTGTTAAAGCACCAAGATCTTAAGTACATTTTATGGATGGCATGATAAAATTCCATCATCTTCTGTCATTAACATCTGTAAGACCTATTTCCTTTCTTCTCTGCCCCTAGAAAAAATTAATATACTTTCTTGGGTGCTGAATTTTTTTTTAAATATAAATTTGTGAGAAGTTGCTATATTTACATTAGAAGAAATAGACCAGGTGTTTTTGATATTTCTTTCATTTTCCCAAAGACACAAATTCAGAGGCATCATAAGGTCAGCTTCATGATTAATAATAAAACAAACAAACAAAACCACCAAAACAAAGCATAGACACATAGCAAAATAATATGGTGTTAGACTTCTGTAAGGAATTTGCTCCACACAACCTCAAGCTGAATATGAAGTATTTGTGTATTTAACCCATGAAAAATGGAACTAAATCTGGAGGTGCTAACTAAAATCTGTGTTCTGTAGTGGAACAAAGACAAGACCGTGTGAATTAAGAAGCAGAAGCAGTAGATAATCATGCTTGAGTATCCTTTGCTTTTTATCTTAGCAGTCAGTTTTCTCAGAAACTGAAACCAATCACATATGTATCCCAACATCAGATTTGAAGAAGCCGAAACAGTCCCATGGATGCTTGTAAATGAGGAACATTAGATGAAGGCCTGTAATTAATTGTTCATTGATGCAGAGAAATCTCAATAGAAAGCGTTCTAAGCCTGGTGTTTGGCAATATGGGCAAATACACTATTTTTCTGGACTGCCTGTTCTGTAACAAAATACTGGTTTTGGTAATACCAGAGAGCATTTGCAGTCTCTAATGTCCTACGAAGTACCTTGCTGCACCAGGGCCAGGCTTTCAGTCTTGCAATGTGATAGTTTACTTCTGATTTTTTTTCTTTGTTATGCAAATTATCTACTTATTCTGATTATCCTGAGTTTCTCATCTTGTTATCATTATCTAGGGAAGTTCTTGGCTCATAAAAGATGACTAAAGCAAAAACTTACACTCCGTGTAGTTTTTCCAGGTATGGGTGTATTTTGAAATTATTTATGTACCTTTGTTCTAGATCTTCTAGTCCTTTGCACAGTAAAACCAAGGTATCAGACAGTGTAGAGTATTTTTTTCAGGTATAGCTCTAAGCACTCTTATCTTTTTTGTATGCCATAATTTAAAATACAGAAGACATCTCCTAATTTATAATGAAGGTGGCTGCCACTTTGGGTTTGCGATATTATTTTTTTTCTTTTTGAGACTTTTTTGCCTTCTTAATATGAAACAGTTTCTAGACTACCAATATGACCTGGTCTTTGTGCATTGTAGGAGATGAGTGCTAGGATGGGGGGGCGGGGGGATGGTTTGAGTGTATTTTTTGCTTGTTTTCATTGATGCCCTTTTTTATTTTTAAGAAATCTTATTTGAAAGATACTCTTGGCCTAAAAATTCCTTTTGCTGTTAATAATATCTCTGCTACAGAACATTTATGACTAAACTTTTACTGTTTGGAAGATGAACTGTTTTGTTTAAATACTGATGGCAGTTTTTGTTTTGCTACCCTGTCCTTGAGTGTAACAAACACTGTTTAGATGGAAAGCCAAAAACAAAAAGGTTTGAGAGGTTAGTTTTATGTATGTCTTCCTGTGTGAATCCTAGGACTACACAGTATGTTTCCTTATGCTTTTGAGGATGTTCCTAGACATGACTTGAGATTGTTAGACAATGTGCTTCAGAAATTTTTGCAAAATATTCAAACACGATATACCTTTCATACTAGTGAGTGAAACTCACTGCATGCTTTTTCATAGAAACAAATAATCTTAATTTCTAACTTTATAATTCCTTAAAAAATAGGGTTTATGAGGACCCAAAATATTCTTATTTAATTTGTTCAAATTTCCCAAATATCTTATTCCAGATGATAGCTGTTTGTTTTCATGCCAAACTTTGAGGTATCTCTAAGATTGGATTCCAAAATGTCAATGCCATCATGGAATATACATCAAATTTGGGGCAGGGGGTAGGGAGGGGAGGAATGACTACAAGAACCTAGTTTGTTTTCAAAGGACTTCATACACTCATGTGGTCTGGGACATACCTGAGGTCATATTGCATTAGCCTTTTGTAATAAA